>JAFVLL020029650.1:7524-35052 GCA_021397915.2 Tor tambroides | reverse complement strand
TCCTCCGAGTTTTTCTGTTATTGCTTATGGACGACTCTAGCAGCCAGCGTTATTTTCTTCAACAAACAATGTGTTTTTCTTTTCTTCTGAAGAGCACATTTGTTTCAAATGTCACTCGCGGCCATAAAAGCCAAATAATGATGTGCTCGTCATAAATAAAGTTACTGCTAAACCCATCCGTCAAGCAAAAAAGCGCCTTTTACAGTCTGATGTCATGTTGTATTTTCAGACGTGAGAGCAGGCCGGTTCTTTCCGTCGACCTCACGGACCTCACGGACGTCACAAAGCGTCACGCAAAGCGAGTGCTTGGGGTTTTCGGAGCCGATCTTCAACAGCCTTTGCTTGTGAACTCTGAATTTTCATGAGTGTGGGATAAATCCCAATAGCCCACACTTCCGGACGCTACAGCTCTGTATACTCTGGCTTTGGTTGTGAGCTCAGTTCTGGTTATAAGTGGTTTGGACCGGCGCTGTAAGTTATGAGGAGTCACACGTCTCAATAGAGCGCTTTGCGTTTAGGTAGGTGAAGACTGGACTCCTCAAAACCCACTGAAGTCGCATTGGATGCGATTGACCCTAATGTTTCTGAGAAGACAGAAATAAAGTCTTCCATCTCTCTCTTGTGTGTTGTGTGTGTCTGCCACCTGTTGGGCTACAAGAAAACATCAGCGCTCATCAAATTTGGTGATTTTTTCCCCCCCTCACAAACGCCAGCTGTAATAGTAGATCTCTGGGAACTCAAGAGATCAATGGCTCTAATCAGCAGACATCCATTTGGAGGTTTTAATAATGGTGAGAGGATGTTTTTGTGTGCAAACAAAGGTTAGGGTATAGATATCGGACGTCTCCACTCATCGTGTGACAATAGACCTCAATATCAGTCAGAAACTTAAGCGTGTCTCATTGCTGCTTTCAAATTAAAATGTAGCGTACATTCTTGGTCTTATGGTCCACGATTCATATTACAAATTGTCTAAATGCAATCACTCCATCTCCAAAACGATCCAGTCAATTCCTAAAAGAAACTATTGAGCTCTTGATGTTCTTTCCTTAGAGATATTAGACTTTTGGCAAAATATTAGACATTAAACTGCTGGGGGAAAAAAATATGGTTAATATGGCGAATATGGTTTAAACTGGTATCCCAGCCTGGCCGATCTGTTCTTCACAAACTCAAGCACATCTTATTGCTGCTTTTAAATCAAAATGTTTATTTTCTAAATGCACATTCTTGGTCTTATTGTGCCATTTCATATTCCAAATTGCAGTAAACTGGTTATATCACCTGAATATGTTTGTAGATTTGTGTTGAATGCTAACTTTGGAATGGAAAAAGTAAACATCATACTTTTTTCGCTCATGTCAGTTAAAGTCATAAAACTAGCTAAGCCAGTAGTAGTACCGACAGTGTCGTGTAAACATGGCTGAGGGCTCGACAAGTGAAGGAACAGACAAAGTGAGTAATTTACACTGGAACCGCTCTGATTGATTCAAACTCGTGTCTTCGATCATTCAGTTCAAGCGATTCACTACGAAAAACCAGATCAAAAGAGGCATTCATTTTCAAATTTTGACATCGCTTGTAATGACTTTAAAAAGCATGTATAGTGTTGGGTGAAACAGAGCTTTTCGAAACTCGGTTTTCGAGTCAGTTAATCCATTGCGTCGCAAAATGATTCACTGTTTTAAAGCGCTTCATTTGGATCATGTATTGCGAATCATTTGATTTAGTTCAAAACTTCGAAGCTGGTTCGCAATCCATGCTCCGAGTCCGGATCTGAAATTATGGTTTGCAAATCATTACTCAGAGGGTTCACAAATCTTGAAAAATGATTCGCGAATCTGCTCCAAAGCTTTGGTGTGGGTTCTCCAATTTTTTGATTCAGAATGGAACTTCGGAGTGCGTATTGCGAATCATTTGATTCAGATCGGGACTTCAGAGCAGCTTCACGAATCATTTGATTCAGATCGAGACTTCAGAGCAGCTTCACGAATCATTTGATTCAGATCGGGACTTCAGAGCAGCTTCACGAAACATTTGATTCAGATCGAGACTTCAGAGCAGCTTCACGAATCATTTGATTCAGATCGAGACTTCAGAGCAGCTTCACGAATCATTTGATTCAGATCGGGACTTCAGAGCAGCTTCACGAATCATTCGATTCAGATCGAGACTTCAGAGCAGCTTCACGAATCATTTGATTCAGATCGAGACTTCAGAGCAGCTTCACGAATCTTTTGATTCAGATCAGAACTTCGGTTCAGGCCAAATACAATACTTGCCAAGATCAACTTTGAATAAAGAAAAGAGAGGCTTAGAGCCAGATTTTTTTGGTCAGAAATCTGATAAAATGTGTCTGTGCAACTTACTTCAGTGTCTTACTTATAATTTCGTCCATAAGCTTTTTGTGAAGTTTGGAGCAACTCATTAATCTGTTGTTCTGAGGAGAGAACTGTAGTTTCCAAAGTCGGACATCGCTTATGATTTTCAAGGGCGTAGAATTTAATAGAGACTCTATGACACGATCCTACCAATATCAGCGGCTGCTAAATTGTCCGTAGCAATAATTTTGATCAAGCAATTAAATGTCTGTTGTTTGCCGTTATATCCAAACCTATGCCCTTGTAAAAAATAATCATCTTCCTAATTAATTGTCAAAATGCCCAAAATTGTCAACATGCAATCACTTTGTCTCTAAAATGATCCAGTCATTTCGGTGCAGAAACAACTGAGATCTTCTTCTTTCCTTAGAGAAGATGCAGAACAA
Organism: Tor tambroides; assembly: GCA_021397915.2. NCBI lineage: Eukaryota > Metazoa > Chordata > Actinopteri > Cypriniformes > Cyprinidae > Tor > Tor tambroides. The sequence continues at coordinate 32,285 of JAFVLL020029650.1, read as the reverse complement.
AATATTAGACATTAAAGGTGCATTTTGCCAAACAATGTTGACATTTGAAAGCACCAAAAGAAACACGCCCATACCCCAACATCCTTTTTAATGTTTTGTTCCTCCAATGTTTTCCCCTTTATTTTTATCTGCCATCTCTCTGTCTATAGTTGGTCTGTTAATATCCGTCCTGCGCACTCACTGAGCGCCTTATCATTACTAGACACGTCCCTTAATGCTGATTGGCTTCCAGTGTGTTTTGGGACTGCTTAGATTTAGGCTTAAACCAGCCTAATATGGTTTTCTGTGCTTGGTTGGTTTAAACTGGTCTCCCAGCCTGACCAGTCTGGTCTTCAGAAACCCAAGAACGTCTCATTGCAGCTTTCAAATCAACATGTTAGTTTCTTAAAGCACATTCTTGGACTTATTGTGCATGATTGCAAGTAAAAAAAAAAAGAGTCTAAATTGTTTGTCAAAATGCAATGTCTTTGTCTTGAAAACGATTCAGTCAGTTCCTAGAAGAAACAATTGAGATCTTGTTTGCGGTTTTTCTTTCCTTAGAGATGTTGCAGACCAAAATATTAGACATTACACTGCTGGAAAAAAAGCTTAGACTAGCCTATTATATGGTTAACGTTGTTTAAACTGATCTCCCAGTCTGGCCAAGCTGGTCTTCAGCTGGTTTTGCTTGTTGAAAGTGTCCAAAACCCTGCCAAAAGTACAGAATAGGAGACTGGCAAAAACCTGTTTAGGTTGGTTTACGATGTTATTTTTGGTAATATAAAGTTACAAAAAATCAGGATGACTCGGAACTAAATCAACACCAACTCCATCCCATCCTACATTTTATCTTCAGTATCCAAAGTTTACATCCAAGTTCACATTACAGAAGTGTACAGAATAGACTGGTTTAAAATGTTGTTTTCACTAATATAAGCTTCCAAAACATAGTGATTAACTCGTTTTATCGTCTCGAGTATCCAAAGTTTATTTCGGAAATGCGTCACATTACAGAAGTGACGTGTTGTGAAACCACATTTCATCTGTTGTGCATTATTTCCAGTGAGCAATTGCGTAACTGTTGGGTTTTTGTTTGAGTGACATACCTGTGCATGTAAAACCGTGCATTTGCATACATTTTCATGTGTTTTTGCCAAGCGTTTTCATTTGACATAATGAGAAACAATGGCAGCAGGGGAAACTCCCCCAACATTTTCATTAAAAGAACTCACATATATCTTAAAACATATGTTGCGGTGAGGGACGGGGGATGCTGGCCAGGAAAATGCAGCGGGGGGAGCACATTTGTGTGTGTGTGTGTGTGTGTGTGTGTGTGTGCGTGTGTGTGTGTGTGTGTGTGTGTGTGTGTGCATTTGATACGACCCCGTCTTCTGCCTGTCCCAAAGCTGGGCCTCGTCCCAGACGGACTCTTCCGGTCTCGAGATCCAGAGAGCCTCCCTTCCCCATGAGTCCTGACCACCACCCCACCAAAGCACAGTCCGCAACACACACGTCACATGCACGCACACTCACACATGCATGCAGCCCAAGGACGATGTGTTGCGCTCCAGCGGCGGCTGTGGGTGGCATGGAGGACGGATGGGGCATTTCTCTAGGCTTTATTCTGCATGTGCCCATGCCGCTTCATATGAACCGGTGCATGCATGCATTTGTGTATTTTTGTTTGCTTAAAAGTGTCATGTTTCCGAGTTGCAATAGCATGTTGTGAAGCTACCAACATAAAACTGTATTGAACTACATAAACATACAAAGAATACAAATACTGAATGATATTTTGAATTATATATATATATATATATATATATATATATTTAATTATATTTGAGATATTTAAGTTAGATTAGATAAAATCAGATATTTTTAATTGGATTTTTTTTCCAATGTTGGGGAAGTTTCCCCTGCTTTTGTCAAATGAAAATGTGTGGCAAAAAATAAAAATAAATAAATTATGCCAGTGCACAATTTTAAAGCAGTTCACTGGGTTTTAAAACCTTATAGTAGTGAAAATAATATTTTAAACCAGTCTAAACTGGTTTGTTGGTCTAATTTACTGTTTAGCTAATTTACATTCTAAAAACATTTTGAAAACATTAGAAATAGGTTGTGGTAATTGTGAAAATGTCCCGTTTTCACATGACATTATTTAAAGGTTAGCATAACATTGCTGAAAAGTATATTTGTAATTATTAAAATTTAATTCTAAAATGTATTTTTCTTAAAATGTATTTAAAAATGTAATGTTACTTTCTAATATATATATATATGTATATAAATGTATATTTTTTTAAAGTCTCATCAATTTTTTTTTTTTTTTAATAAATCACTTCTCTCATTGGGCAGTTCATGCGTTATTGATTTTCAGTCAGTTTTTTTTTTCAGTCTTCAAAGCATGTACCCTTATATTAGTGTAAAAAATAAAAAAAAATAATTAAACAGGTCTAAACTGGTTTGCTGGTCAGTTAACTGGTTTTTGTAAGCATCAGCCTCAGCTAATTTACATCCTTAAAACATTACAATTAGGTTGTGGAAAGAGTGAAAATGTCCCATTTTCTTATAACGTTTTTTAAACTTTAACATATTGCTGAAACCGTTCTCCAAACCCAATTTCGTCAAAATAATAATTCTATTTTAAATTCATTAAAAATTTAAATGTGTATTTTTATTGATTTATTTAACTTTTTCCATCATTTTGGATGTTTTTCTTGTTACTGAGCTCAGCGCAGTGCATTGTGGGATTGTCCATCAACGTATAACGCTGCCTTAGTGTGGCCAAAATGAGGATCTTAGGAGAATTACTGGAAGTGCTTTTCTTTGTCGTATAATGTCATTTTTATCGCATATCGCTTCTCTCTTCATGCATGAATGATTTTGAGGCAGTTTTTCGGTCTTCAAAGCATGCATTGTGACGTCGCAGCCTCTGTCGGAGGGGTAAACCTCAGTCGACACACAGAAGAGGAATGTTAAACCATGATAAATGATTCCCTCACTGTTCCATTGTCTTTGTAAAGCCACTCGGTGGCGGCTGCTCTCGACCGCAGCGGTCATGAGCGAGCTACGACTGAGACTCGTCTCTCCATCTGCTGAAATGAGCTCGGGCCCCTGCTTTAGTCCCCTGACGTTGAGGAAAGACAGTCTCGGTTCAGCAGCCGCGCGCTAAAAGGGATGCGGTCATAAACGGCTCCATTCACCCGGTCCCTCCGAGCGCTGCAACCAAGTTTCCACTGCTGAGGAACGAACAGCACTTAGTTCGATCTATCAATGCATGGCATGACCGTAGTGAGTCGAACAAGAGGATTGTGGGAATGATTGGCTTTCGCTGGCATGTGTTTAGGTCTTAAATTGACCAGTACGCAAAAACCAACGGCCTTTCATTTCTGGAGTCGGCTGAGCCAAGTTACATGGAAAGTTTGATTTACTAATGATTTGAATCAACCCGAGCAAATTATGGTCAAATTATAAGCTTGTGAAATAATTGAATTACTCATTTTTACCGGAGCACCTAATTCTATATGGGGACTTTCTGAGTTTAATGCATATTTTACCCAGAGATGGGAAGGTTAAAAAATGTACTGTATTCCAGTACAAACTAATAATGAATTATGAAGCTGGAAGATAACTAATATCTCTATATTTTTCAGCCTTTAACATATTATACTGTATATATATATATATATATATATATATATATATATATGTATGTATTTTTGTATTTGCACTCATAAAGGTGGGTTTGTTTTTAAAAATCCTTTCAACCAAACATAAGTAAAATAGCCTACTGTAGAAATTTTCACTAACTGAAACCATTTTCATTTTAAATGCATCAATACTTAGTGATAAATAACAACATTTACCTACATATATTTGAATAATGTCTTAATATATGAGAAAAACTTAATCACAATAATCCACAAGTAATCCACACCACTCCACTCCATCAGTTAATGACTTAAAAAGCGAAAAGCTGCGTGTTTGTAAGAAACAGATTTATTATTAAGACGTTTTTAACTTCAGACCTTTGCTTCCGGCTAAAATACAAGTTCATAATCAATAATAACACTTCCTCCAGTGAAAAAGTCCATCTCGTGTTATCTCTCACATCAAAATCCTCCCACATATTTGTTAAGAGCTGTTTTGATCTGTTTTGGGTTGTGAATGCTACTTGATCTGTGCAGATTTCTCTCCTGATTCAGATGAGATTACTTTTTTTTTCTGGAGGAAGTGTTATTATGGATTATAGACTCATATTTTGGCCAGAAGCAACGGTTTGAAGTTAAAAATGTTTTAATGCTAAATTTGTTTCTTACAAACACACAGCTTTTCGCTTCACAAGATATTAACTGATGGACTGGAGTGGTGTGGATTACTTGTGGATTATTGTGATGTTTTTATCAGCTGTTTGGACTCTCATTCTGACGGCACCCATTCACTGCAGAGGATCCACTGGTCACTGGGCCTCATTGGATCCAACTTTCATTTTTGGGTGAACTGTTCCTTTAAGCAGCCATTCACTCAATAATAGACAGTAGACTTAGACAAAAAAAGGAGTAGAAATCTAAAAATTGTTTTTAATGACATAGTTGGTGATACATACAATACATTAAGCAATGCAAAGTGTGTCTACACAAGCATACAATCAGTGTCGAGTCATCAACTCCATATTCACTTGTCTTTCTTTCAGCCCTATGAATGATGAGCTCACATCAATTCACAGAAATGCCTTTAGTTCGACTCCCAAAGGCCGCTGAAGAAGAAACCAGTGGGAAATAAGTAAAAACATGCTTTTACATTCTACAGTTAAAATCAGAGCAGCAAATGATGTTTATTCCACCAAAAACATGGTGGCGTCTAAAGCATGGCATCGCTCCCATCATGCACCTTTCTTGTCTGTCCTAGTGTGACATGTTTCTCTTGTAAAACATTAGTTGGACAAAAGCATTTAGTCATTTTAGATGTCCATTTAGAAATTATCTCCGGCAGTTAATTGTATTAAAAGGAATAGTTCATCTAGAAACTGAAATACTCATATTTACCTTTATGTCATTTCATAGATTCTGCTAAACATCTTGTTTTACGGTGCACAGAAGAAAGTAAGTCAAGTGGACATTATGATGGTGAGTAAATGATGACAGATTGTTTTATTATTATTATTCCTAAATGAGCTAAATTAACTGTAGTTGCACTGAAAGAAAATCTGATTATATTTTCAATATAAGTGAATTTTGTCGTACTCTTTTTACAAAATCTGCTAGTGCAGTACGACAATGCACTTATATTGATGAGACAAACTTTGAAAACACGTCTTAAAATAAGTTCATCTTAAAGACCTGAAGATATTCAAACTGGAGAACTCACATTTCTATAGTCATTCAGAAAGCTTGCTAATGACAATGTTTTTGTGATTTCATAAATGGACACCTAAAATGTTTAGACAGAAAGGTTAATGTTGATGTTTTTAAAACCAAAACTCTGACACGTAGATGTGAACGTTGATGATGTTCCTGTGAGAAACGACTCCTTTTGTGACGTAGTTCATGGCCAGCTTCAGTACGGTGCTCACAGGACCAACCAGCGGCTTCACCTGTCTGACCACACCTGTAGACAACAAAATACAGTCAGAAATAGGGTTTATATACTCACACCACAGCTAAATGTGGTCCACATCTGTTTTTCCCCTCAAATGAGGAGACAAACATCAGTTTTTAGCATGAAAGCATACAAAAATCACATTGAATCTGACATTTGAATTGCCAGACTAGGCCACTTTCATGGAAATAAACTGGATGAATGACAGTTGTTTTGTTTTTTCCATAGGAGGTTGTGCCTCACAAATAAAGTTCAAAAACATTTTTTGTCTAGAAATCTCATGAGAAAATCGAAACTATTTTCCAAGATTTCGTATAAATTCTTACTATGTGGTGTGTACAGAAATGTACAATTTCTAGAAAAAAAAAGTATACGTAAACATCCACCTTTAACCTAGCCGTTGGTGAGTTGTAAGCGGATCGTACAAAAATGAAAAAATTTATAAGAATTAGCCATCAATTTTCCAAACATTAAATAGTTTTGAATTGGGAGTGTATTGATGTAAACCGTGAAAAGTGAAAGTATATGAGCGCAAATGCTAGTTGCGCCCATTTGACTTCATGCAAACTTCGCAATTTTTTGTCCATGTTAAGTTGTGCTTAACAGATAAAGTTGGTTTTAAGCAGAAAATTGTAAACTTTATGAGAAAACGTATATATTTTACAAGATGTCAATTTTGTATAAATTCATACAATGCAATTTGTGGGCAGTTTGGCAATGAGCAATTTTTAGGGGAAAAAAAAAAACTTAAGCATGAAGGTCTACTCCTAAACCTAACCGTCAGTGGGGCATAAGCAAATCTTACGAAAATGTACAAATGAGATTGTACGAATTCATGCGAATGCTAGTTGCACACACTTGACTTCATGCAAACTCTGCAATTCACACGACAAAAAGAAAAGTAAGCATTGGTGGTGCAATAGTGAACATTAGCACAAACTGTCTTTTCAGTTTTGGTCTGGACCACTTTCGTATATAGAAATGGACAGGATAAATATCTGTTTTTTGTCTGTGTAAGGTTGTACCTTGCAAATAAAGTTGGTTTTGAGTAGAAAATTGGAAATCTTATCAGAAAACGTAAATATTTTATGAGGTGGTGTTTTCGTATAAGTTTGTTTGATGCAATTTGCACAGAAATGGGATTTTTAGGGATAAAAACTTAAACATGAACAAACATCCTATTCAAATCAATGTGAAAAAATGAGATAGATCAAAAGTAATCTAAAAGTATTTTGATTATATTACCTAAAATGTGTAATGTAATGGATTATGTTACTAACTACAATTTTTTGTCATGTAATTTGGGATCAGTAACGCATTGCAATTTGTAAGTAATCTACTCAGCTCTGGTGGTGCGATAGTGAACATTAGCACAAACCAAATTCCGATCTGGACCATTTTTGTACATGGAAATTGGATAAATATTTGTTTGTTTGTTTTTTTGTCCATGTGAGGTTGTCTCAGTTTGTTTTGAGAAAAAAATTGGAAGTCTTATGAGAAAACGTAACTATTTTACGAAGTGGTGACTTTGTTTGAATTCGTACAATGCGACTTGTACGAAAATGGGTGATTTTAAGAAATAGGGCTAGAAATTATTCTTAGAAATCTAGAAATTTACAAGTTACTTTGCAGTTGACCTGACAGACGCATTGAAAGTGGTGCTAAAGCGAACATTAGCATAAACGGTCTTTTCTCTTTCAGAACAACTACTGTCATGGTGGAGCAACAGTTTGCACAGACATTGCAAAGAAATTTGAGTACAGTAACCTAAAAGCTCAAGCTAAACTGTGCACTGCATTGGCCAAGCGTTAACATCTGCGTCTGCATACTCATGTCTGTCCTTAGTTAATGTTTTGGCTTTAAAGCACGCTCTGAAGTTTAAAATTATGGATCTTTTGTCATTTATAGAGACAAAACATTGTCATAATTATGTCTGGGCCTCTAATAAGTGGTGGTAACATAACAGACACAAAGTTTATGAAAATAAGAATAACTCACGGCCATTATACAGCGACTCAAAGGAGCAGCACATACTAAAGCTAAATGATGGATGCGACGCTTATTGTTACAGAAACAAAGAAAACTGCAAGACATCCTCCGTTACAGGCCTGGCAGACAACACCGAGAATCATCCAAATGAGCCAAGAACGCTGGAAAATCTTCTGAAAGTGAATAAATGAAGGAGACAGAAACGCTGGGTTTGTACAGGCTGTCAGCGCCAGTGACATTAGCAAGTTAAGCTGTATTTGGTCTCATCCTGTCCATAACTCTCTTGGTTTAATTGGTTAACTTAAAATTTCACAAAAGGCTGTAAATTAATCTTGAAATCTGCCGAAAAATGTATCTAATGCAAATTGTAATCAACTAAGCTTCATGATGTAACAGTTATGCTTTATGAAGCTTTGTGAATCTTTTGTTTTGATTCAGTGGTTCGTAGTGCTTATCAAACTGGCAAGTATCAAAATCACATGATTTCAGCAAAACGGGCTTCCTTGCAATGGTCTCAGGTAAGTTTTATGACATATGTTAAGTTCTAATGAATTTTAATAAACATGCGTATATAATAAAAAAGGAGAGTGATAATTGTTTTCTTATGGGCCCTAATTAGCCACGTCCCTAATTAGCCTAATTAACACAAAACAGCACTACAAATTAAAAGAATACTAATTATTACTGGTATTTAATGATTTGTATATTAAATTTATTAGGTTATATTTCATAAAACATTCAGAATCAGTTTGTAAAAGGTGTCTTTACGCAAGTTTGCGGTGTGTTTAATTTGCATTGACACGGTTTTGACCAGTAGTTGTCACTATTGTGCAATGTTTGCATATGTTGTTAACGTAACTGATGATATTCAGAGAGTTGGCACAAGCTGATTGGTTCATGCTGCATATGCAGCCAATGAGCTTACTGCCTTGCATTTATGTGGCTGGCTAGTATTCACTTGAGATTCCTGCAGTGTGCTTTCAGAGTTCTCTGAAGCCCTCCACCTTCCCCAGCTCCACCTGTATAGATCTGCTATGGGTTATTTTATATGCTATTTGTGCAGCAGCAGTATGTCTTAAATACTCATGGCACCGTATCGCCATATGCATTGGCAGTAGCAAGTTCCTGTACTTGCTTGCATAAGCAGCAGCAATAATCTACAACTACAGCAATAATCAACAGCAGCAGCAGTGTAGCAGATCTAATCCTCCAAGACCAAATACATTAACATTGTCATATCCATCACATGCTAAAATCTTCCAAGAGTTGTTATGATTGAATTAGCTTAACCAGAGGGGTAGATTGTAAGTAAGCAATGGATATCATTTCAGTTAATTTGACTTCAGAAGACTCTTAATTCAATATAGGAATCATATCTAGGCACTAGGTTTATAATAACTTTGTGATGTTTTTGTCCTTTTTGCAGGATCGCCATCTACTTACTACTATAGAAATCAGAAGCTCAGACATGATGTAAGGGTGAGTAAATATCAATATAAATTTTGGTTAAATTATTCCTGTGGTGAAATAATAAATATATACTGTGACTTTGATCGAAACATTTAATATGCAGTTTAATATTATTTAGCACAATCAAATATTAATCACAAAAATAGATTTACTAACTCCTCAGAAGATGGAGACCAAGTTCTTTTGAGGGGGAAAAATGTTCCTTTCATATATTTTGGTTGGCAAAGCTGGACCGGTTTTGATTTCAGAGTTTAAAGGCATCATAATGAGCAAGTCACATATATATATAATGTCCTTAAATGACATTTATGTGGTTTTATGCCTGTGTAATATATAACAGCACCACGGACCAATATGATACACTCTTAATTCAACTAAAGCATTGTGTTGCTGAAGTCAAATGTCACTTGATGTTGATACCAGACCACATCACAGCAGCCTTTTCAAACCACAGCACGGTCAAGGATTACAAGAGTAAAAAGTTTAAAACGTCGGCAAATATTTCTGTGGCCAGCTTTGACATGACATACAGTAACAGCTGGACCTTGTAAAAAAGGTCAAATTGTGAGACCCGAACTGTTAACCATAAACTTTTTACCTCTTGGTCAACTAGAGAATGGTGATGTTAGCAGGCCTGGCTATGTAATCTAAAAACAAACAAAAAAACCTCTGGTATTCCACAATAAGACAATAAGCATAGCATTTTTATTTTTAATGCAATGAATGTACTATATTTTGTTTCAATAATATTTGTTCTTTAATATTTTGTATTTTGAGGGGATTTCATGGTACTAGACAATATTCACATCTGAATTATTCAACATTTATTTCTATATAAACTAATGAAATATAGGAAACATTTTATATTATTTTCAGTTAATAAAGTGTTTCAGTGCTTGACGTTTGCTTGTTTACCAATTTGAAAAATTTAGAAGAGCATTAAAAAACTTGTAATGTGATGTAATGACAAACAAATAATGTTTTTTTCCCTTAATAAAGAGATCCGAGGAGACTTTTAGAAGCAGAATGATTTAATTAAATAAACGTTTTGCATTTGGATGTATATTTAGACATCATAAATTGTTATATGTTATATCTTATAACGTTATATATATATTATAGCTAATTTGTAGATTATGCTTTGTATTTTGTATTATTTATATTTCTAATAATCTGTACTAACTTCTTATGGGGTCATTTTTGACCACAACGTGTGACTTTTTTGCTTAAAACTTTTTTGCTTAAAAAAATCATCCCCACAATTTTTTTGTGTGTTCATATGGCTAGTGCCACAAGTGTCACCAAATTTTGTACGATTTTGATGAAGTAAATGAAAAAAAAAAAGTTCAAAACGTAAAAATGTTCAGTCTAAAATAACCGATGACCACTAGAGGGTTAAGCTAGAAACAAACTCTACACAAATTTGCATAATTAACAGCCGTTTTTGCATTATGGTGGCATAACACTAGGGATGCACCGAATGTTTGGCAACCGAAATTATTTGGCCGATATTAGCCAAAAAAAAGCTCTTTCGTTTTCGGATCGAATAAATTTGTTCCGAACAATGACATTTTTGGTGATGCGATCCAACAACAAACAGCGTAGAGTGAGAGGCACGCACTCTTTATAATGCAGCAAACATAACAGCAGTGTGGAAGCATTTAAATCTGTCCGAGAAAAACGCAAAAATCATTACAAGCACCGACAGCGAGAGACTGTTTAGAACCGCATCGCATGTCTTCGATGAGAACTGGTGGTTGTTGCTGGTTACTGTATGATGATTGAAATCACGAAATAGCTTTAAACAGTAAATAAACTGCAGAATGTTGTTTGCTAATACACGCATGAATTGCATGTTTTGTCTGCTTTTTAGCCAGGGTTCAAATTCCAAAGCGTGAAGAAAACCTGCGCTGAAACAGAGTTATTCGTCAGCTGCTCAGTAACATTTTTATGAATTTTTATAAGGCATGGATGTAACAATGTGATACATGCAACAAACATCTTCCCAAATTTGTAATGAGAATCATTTATAAATCTGCTGTTGTCAACAAAAAGAAGCAATGAGGTCTTCCTGCGGGTTTCCCCCAAAATAAAAGCCGAGAAAAAACAAGAACTCCATTAACATTCATAAATGTTAGTTTTGTAATTTTCAAGAATTTTCATTTCGGTGCATCCCTACCGAACACACTCTGAAATTTTTCAGAAAGAAAACTGACCATAGAAGAAGACGTTAAGTTTACGTTTAGCCATAAAAGTTTACATTAACACCTGATATCTACCTTGTTTTTAATGTGTGAGAGCAGCGATTTTAAACTTGAATGCGCAAGGCTTCCGGTGTCATTTGCTTCCATTTAATTTAGTTATACAAGAACAGCCCATTAGTATTGCAAACTGGTATATGTTATTATATTATTTTAATGTTGTTATTGTAAACTGGTTTGTTGTGAAATAGTGTAAACAAAGCACTTTGTTATTCTTCTAGTTCTTCTTATTCTGATGCATTTCAAAATGCAAGGATGCACAATCAAGTTTGCTAGAAGAAAAGCAAGTTATAGGGAGTTTACAAAGTGTTTCAGGAAGTTTAAAATCACCCAGCATTGTTTTGTTAAGAACTAAATGCTGAATGTGTCTGTGGTGGCTTTCCAAACCATGAAGCTGCGCAAATGCATTCCCACGCTCATTTCGAAATGCCATTAAAGAGCATGAAGACTGCAAATAGCTTTAGTTAAGTGTATGTTAGCCATGTACACACTTGCCACAAAACAAAGTCGAGTCGATGCCAACAGCCATTCGTCATCCTCAATGGCTACGTGGGTTGTGATATTGAAGGTTTACATGTAAACAGTGCAATTTCTGGTTTTCTGGTCACTCCAGCTCTGAGAGGAAATGTATGACAGAATCCAAAATGGGCAGGTTTAACACTAGGGACAAATGCGAGGAATGAGTTGCTCGACCACAATATTGGATAATGACATGCTAGCTGATGGGTTATGCAGGAAAGGGCAACGGAGTCGGCCCACATAGCCAAAATGCCAAGGTTTATCTGCACCGGTGAACTCACCCCCAACGCCGCACCGCACAAGCGCAGCTGCGTTACTCAAACGGCCCTAAACAACTGGAAAGAGGACATGACTTCTACTTGCTCTCTTTGAAAGGCCTCATGTGTGGTTTGGTGTCTCAAGCTCAATTAGCAATGAATCATTGCGGTCAACTCGTCGGACTGAAGCTGGAATGTTTGTTCCAGTCGTACCTCCATTGAAAACTCGCTGTCATGTTTTACAACTGATCGCTTGTATTCTTTATCGCTGAGAGTTGAAGTGCAGTTTATTCGGTGTCGAACTCTGCTGGTGTGGCATTCTGGGAATTTAGCCTAGGAATTTGAAGTACTTGAAACTCAGAACTAGTGGTCTGTCAATAATGAATAACGTATTTGAGCACATGTGCGCTCAAGCGCTCAAGGCTGCCACCTACAGGTCCTGGTAGGCTAGTACACTTTTGAATTGTTTACATTCATATATTGTTGATGTATAGTTAAAATGATTAAGTATTATCATTTAGTATAGGGACCAATTATCACTATTAACTAGTTGTTAACATATTGGCTGTTTATTAGTACTTATAAAGCACATATTTTGCATGACCATATTCTACATCCCTAATCCTAATCCTAATCCTAAATTTAACAACTACCTTACTAACTATTAATAAGCAGCAAATTAGGAGCTTATTAAGGCAAAAGTAATAGTTAAAGGTTTGTTAATAGCAAGAATTGGACCCTAAAAAAAAGTGTGACCTTTATATGTATTTGAAAATGTTTGGTTACAGTTTGGTCTATTACGGTTTAACATTGTTGTTGACTAAAGTTATGTGGCTAAAATATGTAGTTAGAGTACAATTACTGAACATGAGATGACAAAATATTGCTAATTTAAATGGACTTAGCTAAATTTAAAAGACATTGTCATCAAAAGACGAATATTATAAATTAGAAAATGTGTAAAGTTTTATATTAATTAAATGTTTTTTTATTTTGTTTTTTGTTTTTAGTTATATGTTAAGGGTTTGGATTACGGTTTATTTAAAGTTAAAGTGTTATTTAAAGATTAAATGTTTTGTACTACACACACACACACACACACACATATTTTTATTTACTTTTGTGTTTTTATTTATGGTTTTGATTTCGGATTATTAGTTTAACTTAATTTTGTACTTTATTTTTTTATTTTTATGGCTTTATTTTAATTTGTAGTGTTTAGTTAGATTTAAGAGGTTGGAATATGTTTTATTTAAAGGTGAATTGTGTTTTTTGTGCAACTAGTAAAAAGATTTTATACAAATTTAAAATTACTTTTAAATTTAGAATATTTTAGTAATATTTTGTCATATTCAATGATGCTATTCATGACTAAAATGCCACATGATTTCATTCAACAAAAAATATTAAACCGTGATAGACCAAACTGTAACCAAACATTTTCAAAATATATAAATATATATTAAATTATAAATATAAATGAAAATATTAATCAACAATATGTGAAAGTAAAACATTTAAAAGTGTAGTAACACTTTTCCCCATTGTAGACTTATGTAGGCCTACAACCCGAATTCCGGAAATGTTGGGACGTTTTTTTAAATTTGAATAAAATGAAAACTAAAAGAATTTCAAATCACATGAGCCAATATTTTATTCACAATAGAACATAGATAACATAACAAATGTTTAAACTGAGAAATTGTACAATTTTATGCACAAAATGAGCTCATTTCAAATTTGATGCCTGCTACAGGTCTCAAAATAGTTGGGACGGGGGCATGTTTACCATGGTGTAGCATCTCCTCTTCTTTTCAAAACAGTTTGAAGATGTCTGGGCATCGAGGTTATGAGTTTCTGGAGTTTTGGTGTTGGAATTTGGTCCCATTCTTGCCTGATATAGGTTTCCAGCTGCTGAAGAGTTTGTGGTCATCTTTGACGTATTTTTTGTTTAATGATGCGCCAAATGTTCTCTATAGGTGAAAGATCTGGACTGCAGGCAGGCCAATTCAGCACCCGGACTCTTCTACTACGAAGCCATGCTGTTGTAATAGCTGCAGTATGTGGTTTTGCATTGTCCTGCTGAAATACACAAGACCTTCCCTGAAATAGACTTCGTCTGGAGGGGAGCATATGTTGATCTAAATCCTTTATATACCTTTCAGCATTCATAGTGCCTTCCAAAACATGCAAGCTGTCCATACCGTATGCACTTATGCCCCCCCATACCATCAGAGATGCTGGCTTTTGAACTGAACGCTGATAACACGCTGGAAGATCTCCCTCCTCTTTAGCCCGGAGGACACGGCGTCTGTGATTTCCAACAAGAATGTCAAATTTGGACTCATCTGACCATAGAACACTTTTCCACTTTGAAACAGTCCATTTTAAATGAGCCTTGGCCCACAGGACACGATGGCACTTCTGGACCATGTTCACATATGGCTTCCTTTTTGCATGATAGAGCTTTAGTTGGCATCTGCAGATGGCACGGCGGATTGTGTTTACCGACAGTGGTTTCTGGAAGTATTCCTGGGCCCATTTAGTAATGTCAATGACAGAATCATGCTGATGAGTGATGCAGTGTCGTCTGAGGGCCCAAAGACCACGGGCATCCAACAAAGGTCTTCGGCCTTGTCCCTTACGCACAGAGATTTCTCCAGTTTCTCTGAATCTTTTGATGATGTTATGCACTGTAGATGATGAGATTTGCAAAGCCTTTGCAATTTGACGTTGAGGAACGTTGTTTTTAAAGTATTCCACAATCTTTTTACGCACTCTTACCTATCTTTACTTCTGAGAGACTCTGCCTCTCTAAGACATCCCTTTTATAGCTAATCATGTTACAGACCTGATGTCAATTAACTTAATTAGTTGCTAGATGTTCTCCCAGCTGAATCTTTTCAAAATTTCTTGCTTTTTCAGCCCTTTGTTGCCCCCGTGCCAACTTTTTTGAGACCTGTAGCAGGCATCAAATTTGAAATGAGCTCATTTAGTGGATAAAAGTGTGAAATTTCTCAGTTTAAACATTTGTTATGTTCTCTATGTTCTATTGTGAATAACATATTGGCTCATGTGATTTGAAAGTCTTTTAGTTTTCATTTTATTCAAATTTTAAAAATGTCTCAACATTTCCGGAATTCGGGTTGTAGGTTCTTTATTTTTTATATTTAATTTTTTTTTTTTTTTTTTATGGTTTTAAGGGTTTGGATTATGTTTTATGTGAAGTGTGTGATTTTTGTGCTAATAGTAAAGGTAAAACAAGCTTGCAAATGATTTTCCTATTCTGCTGATGTCAACTGTTAACTAATAGCCAAATAACTATTTAACCAATGTTTTAGCGAACTCGCATTACAGTCTATCATTTCCAGATCTCACTTTTTTTTTCTAATACAATACATCACATGACAGAAGCAAATAGGTTGCGAATGCGGTTTTATGTTGACTTTAAACCATTAGAAGTCCGGTTCTCTTGTATAACTCTTGGCGTAGCGTCCTCGATGCGTCAGAGCGCGTGATGAATCAGCGCTGATGGATGAGCGGGTCTCTGGCTGCGCTGTCAGTGAGTGAAGAGTGTCTGTGGGGGCCGCAGACCACCACAGTCGAGAGAAAACGCGTTCATTTCCACTGCTAATCCCTCAGCTGAGGAGTCTTCGTGGGTTTGGTCCGGCTCATTGTGTGGTTAATGCCGTGCCATTTTGCGATTCACTCTCTGATATGTTGATATCCAGAGGCCGATGCGTTAGACGCTCCTCTTTGGCTTCAGCGTGTGGCGGCTAAACGTCCTGTTGTTATTTTGTGCTCTCAGATTAGATAAAGAGTCCTCCGAAGACCCATCCTCGGGCGTAAGCCGATCCTCGCAGTGCGTGAAATGGATGAAATAGCAATGGTGAACAGCCTAAACCTCGCTGAGTGGCAGTTCTTCAGCAAAACGCTGTCATATTTTCTGTGCAGACCCCTAAAAAGGTCCAAATGAGTCAGACAACCATTTCTCATAGGCCAAACAGTGGGCATCATTCATGAAACACAAGCAGAACGAATTTGTGCAAGTCATTCGTAAGTTCATTCTTAATTTTCCTCAGTTGAATATGACTTTTTATGGAAGAATTGCATTATGAATGATTTGTACAAAAAATGATTCACATTTTATATAAACCATTCATTCTTAGTTGCATTTAATTTAGGAAAATTAATCATGAACTTACAAATGATTTACAAAAATTTGTTCTGCTTGTGTTTCAAGAATTATTTTTTTTTTTGAGTGAATCATCTGCGCCATAAATCATGCGCGCCATCATGTGAATAATCACACTGGAACAGCCCCATATGACCCCAAATGACAAAGAAAGGCAAAATATACTATATATTGTTTAAACATATTTTTTTAAAGAGCATTATTAAAAGAAATGTGCTTTCTAAATAGAAAGCGTATTTAGTTTTAAAGCTTCAAAACAACAAGAAAAATGGTCAAACTATTTCCAGTTCTTGCATTTAATTAGATATACTTTTGACAATATTTATATATTCTGATTTTTAAAATACATTTATATAAATATATATTAGAATTGCTTTGCTACACTGTTCTATTTAATTCTAGCATTTAATTACATTTTTGTATTTAATTAAATATATTTATTTAATTCTTACATGTATATTTTAGACAATATTTATATACTTTGATTTTTAAAATACATTTATATTAACATATTTCATAATATGTATTTTCCTATACTATTGTATTTCATAGTTACATTTAATTAAATTTGCATTTATATTTAAATGCAGTAATTCAATTAATTCTTGTATTTAATGAAATATATTTTAGACAATATTTATTTACTCAGATTTTTCAAAAGTTTATTTTATAATATGTATTAGTATTTTGTTTTCCATACTGTTGTTTTTAAAAAACATTAAAAATAATTTTAAAAATTCTTCATTAAATTTTCTTTTGTCATATAGGATGTCCTGACAAAATGACATTTTTTTTTTTTAGAATAAAGCAATATTTCTTTATTTAATTTATGTATTTATTTTTAAATGGTTCTCAATAGAGAAAAATGCTTTTTGCTTGCACAAATGTGGTTATACCAGCACTACCAACTGACTGACCAATATAAGGTCATTTTAACCACTATTCTTCAGTAATTTAACAGTAGCTGTAATATTTATACAGTATCTGCGCTGATGCAATATTCAAACAATCTCCTAAAATATCCTCTCTCACATGTGCAGCATTCATAAGTCTGATTCATTCAGTGAATCAGTTTCTTTCGGAAGATAAAACTAGCCCAATTATTCTGAATTAACCCTGTAAATATGCATATATCTATAGCAGGAGAGTGATGAACAGCAGCATTTAACAAAAATAAATAAAGTTGCCACGCACAAACTCAAATGAATCTTTTGTCAGCATGAAGCGATTCACTAAAATAACTTCCCCCGCTATACAGCTAATGCAAAGCGAAGCCTCGTCCCTCCACAGCGTCTACATTTCTGACACACTTCACTAAAATTCCTCCGGTCTGTGTGAAGGACAGTAGCCGTAGCCAACGTCACATACCTGATCACAGACAGCATGTCTCTGCCGTCGCCTCCGTTCGTAACGTTAACTTCCCTGCGCTCAAATATTGCATCACTTGGAGCGGCCGCTGACCACAGGTGCATATCCCTACCAGATGTTTCCACCGACTGGAATTTTTATCCTGCCTTTTTTTACCCGGCCCGAGGTGGAGCCAAACTGAGAGCCGCTCAAGGGAAGATGCCACGGCGTTTGATTTCCCACCGTCCGCTCCCGCCGATGTCGGTACATTCCCCATGCTCGTGGTAGTCCAGGAAGTCACCGCAGTTTTGGGTTATTCCAGGCCTGCATTTCTGATATCCAGACGTCATCGGTGTCTCGGGCCAGGGATTCATCCTCGGCGAGGAGCTCGTGTCAACAAGGAGAGCGTTGATGCAACAGACTGGACTCCTTTCCCAGTCGCTCGGACCACACACACTTTTCGCATCCAGTGCCACAAATAAAACTTGGAAATTAAGCACGAGAAAGTGTTTCCCAGACCGGCCAGCTCAAAGCAGGGTTTCTGCAGGTCTTATAAAGTCTGAATTCACCCGTCCACAAATTAAGGCCTAAAATCGGAGCAGAAAGTCTTCATAGTAATGGCATTAAATGTTGCAAACACTGCAAAAATGAATATCTTATGCAGTATTTTTTTTGTTTTCCAATACATATATGTAAACATCCTTAAATCAAGATACATTTACTTAAGATGCAAATTGAACTGATTTCCTGAGAAATTGAACAAAATGAACTGAGTTTATGCTTAACCCTAAAGTTTGTGCTCCTAGAGTGGCGAAACTGACCATTTTTTTCTCAGTGAGATGAATGTACTATATTTTAGCTCAGTAATGTTTTTTATTTAATATTCTGTATTTGTAGGCGGATTTTATGGCATTCAGTTTTGTTATTTTGACATCTGCTACTTAAGTTTGTTATTTTATGTTAATTTTGTTGTTACTGTTATTATCTATTTTTAAACATAGACCCCAAAAATGAAATTTTCAACTTGACCAGTCATAAATCTTGAATGTTTGGAGACTTAAGTTTGGTCTCTTTTTAAAGAAGACACTTGGCAGATTATTACTGAAATGGAAAAATAGAAAAGCAAAAAATAAAAGTGGAATTAAAAAAATATTGAAGTTTAAGTTTATTGTTTTGAACAAAAGCAAAAATGCTATTTTCAAATTTGATGTGAAATATATATTTTCCACATGTTTTACTCTAAAACTGTGAGAAAATCAAATCCACAAATCACAAACAAGTTATGTTCCAAATTTGAGGATATCTCGAAAAATGAGCTTTCAGTAAGATTTTGTTTGTGTGCCGTACCAAACGTTTACACTAGATGAAATTGGCTTATAATGCGGCCATTTGTGACTTTTTTTTCAGGACTATGTAATCTTTTTGAATCATGTCCATGATTTTTGTCTATATGTGTGTGTGTGTGTGTGTGTGTGTGTGTGCTAAAACCCATCGCAAGTGCTAAAACCTTTACCAAGTTTCACACCATTCTGAAGTAAAAAATTCTGAAAAAAGTTTTGTCAAAAATGACAGAAGAGCAAGAGTTAAAACAAGAAAAATATCTGTCAATGGGGTATGAAAACATAATTTCCCTTTGAATTAAGTAGATTTTTCTGAGCCTGTTGGCAGATATTTGTTCTGTTTTAATCATAAACAATTTTGATCAATTTGACATAAAACAAGGCTTTCCTATTTTGTCATTTTGTTTCTCAAATAAATGTATCTTGATTGATGAATCTTTAGACATTTGCACTGGAAAAAAGACAAAAATGCTCATGAAGATCATTACTTGTGTGATCAGAATGAACAGTAAATGTTATTTATTTTTTGCAAAATGAATGAAAAAAATAATGGAGATTTGTTTGAAGTATTTTTAAACTTTTAAGCAGTGCTAATACAAGACATCCCAGTGCATTCCATGCATTCCAATCAATTTATGCCTTAAATTATCTTTACTTGGTCTTAAAAAGGCTTGAATTCACCTTCATAAAACCTGCAGAAACCCTGTCAAAGACTCTCTTCTCTTCTTGAAATGTTGACTTTGTAGTGATGAGTTAACCTACCTGGAGCGGCGCTAAAAACAAACACGGCTGCTGTTCTGATGCTTTCAGGTGGTCACCATAGACACCATTGTGTTTTCACTCACTCGTGACCGCTGCACAAACGTGTGGATGACAGAAACGGGCATTACGAGTCCAAAAAAAATGCCAGTGACTGGGAGTTTCAAGCCTTCTGAAGAAGCTCCAAAGATTTTTTTATTATTATTTGTTTATAGTAACTAAAAAGGGAATGCAATTTTTTGTTAATACTTTCTCTTTCTTCAGCTTATTTTACAACCATTTGTGAAACAACTGTGGCACAAGCAATCAAAGTAAAATCTAAACTGGGATATGTTCTGTGATATGTGTGATTATTAACTCGAAATCTGAAGGTGCTTGCTTATAAATGTGCTTTGAGAAAACAAGGAGCATCATGTTCATTTTGTTTCGACATTAGTGTAATTTAAAATATTTTGTTTGCAGATGTTTACAACATACAACAAGTGTTTTTAAAACTATTGACAATTAAACAGAAACGTAAAGGTCTTTCTGTAGTTTGCAGCCAAAATAAAGCTTTAAGATTTAAATTATGCATTAAAGTGAAAAATAAATTTAAATAAATTCAAATTTTACTCTTGTACAGTAAAAAAAAAAAAAAAAAGCTGTTGTATTTTATCATTTTAATAATCAATTTTATTATTTTTATTTTTAAATGTTATTTATAGTAAAAATTTAAATTTGACTTATACTGTGAAAATGTAATTAATTTGATATTTTATCATTACATTTTAAATAATTGTTTTTATTTATATTAAATGTTTTGTTTTTTACAGAAATTGATTATTATTAGTAGTAGTATTATTAGTAGTAGTATTATATTTTATTTGTATTATATTTTCATTATAGATTTTTTTTTTCCTGAAATATTGATTGCAGTGGCGGGCGAAATTTAATTTTTTTATTGATTTTTTTAAAAGAGGTTTTAGTTGTGTACATGTATAGAGTTATTTCTGTTGGCAGTGGAGTATTTTTATATATTTAAGCAACAGCAATATGAAATGTTACATTGTTTTTATATCGCAGTTCACACTGCAATATATAACAATTGCAATGTGAGTTTTGGTCCAATCAAGCAGCACATATTTGTAGATTTAGCCCTGCAAAAACTACAAACACTGTCACTTTGTGGTGCTTTAAATTATTTCTTGTTCTGAAAATATTTACAGCAGCATGTAGCTTTCAGCATACAGCACCAGCAACGTCAAGTCCATAGGTTTGATTCCCAGGGAATGCAATTTCTAAAAGTAGAGCTTGAATGCAATATAAATTGCTTTAAACGCATGAGTTTGGAGTGTGACTACTTGTAGTTTGACCAATAAAAGATGGTGGAAACCTGTTGGGTAACAGTCATTATTGTTCTTTTTGGTGATGCTAGTAGTGTAGAAACAGCACTTCACCTAAAACATGTACATTATGAGTAGCTTGTATCTTAAAAAGCTTGTTGCAAACAAGCATAGTTGCTTGCTTATATCATATCTGCAAGCTTTTAGGCCAAGGATTGTGATGACACATTATGTTAATAGTTGAGGTTAATGGATTCATACAACCATCTCCATGTTGCTCAAACACACCACAGCATCAACAAATATTGTTTTAACGGTGACATGTCTCGTAAATCATGTCAAGCTCCTTTATTGTAATCCAAAGCCCGAGGGAAACGGGACGGAGGAGCCGCTGTGCTCTGTACATCCGTGATTTATCCACACCAGCTGTTCTCCAGCACTGACTCACGGCATGTCCGTTTGTCCATAGGACCACCATTGAGTTTAATTGAAGAAGCTTCTGGTCACGATATGAGGCCCCCATCTCGGGACCGTAAGAACGGCGCATTCGGAAAAGAGGTGGCTCCTCATACTAAGTGCAGGAAAGGCTTTCATGTGGCACCGGCTCGAACGGCCAGACAAACACACACATTCAGACGTCATGACGTAATGCCAGGATTCCACACGACCGCAAGTGTCTGCCGTCGCCATCGCTGCCAGTTGTTTGTGGCTCTTTTGTGTTATGGTGATTTAGGAAGTCTATTCTCTCGGCTAGGCGGGGAAACTACCCATGACGTCTGCGCACACAAAGACGGCCAATTACACTCTTCAGGGTTTCATTATAATGCGTTTCATCTCGGTCACACTGATCTTTCATGTTCAGGCGCCATTGTGGAGTAAATTAAATAAAGATTTTTACATGAGAACAAACAAAAAACTGGATTTTTACATTACAGTGGTCGGCCAAAAACGAAAACCATTGCTAGGGTGCTGCTGAGTGGTTGCTAGGTGGTCACATACTTGTCCAAATCAAGATCCAAGTCTTTATGCAATTCATTTATATTATAGGTATCTTAACTAACAATCTTAAATATTGTTCATAATTTGTTATTCTATGTTAATTTATACATTTACAAATATTATCCTAATAAATGTATTAGTATATTTATAAATTAACATTAATGTAGATTTTTGAATATGGTAAAAGTATTGTTGGTAACACTTTATTTCAAGTTGTCCTTGTTACACGTTACATGTACTCACTATTATAATAACAATTAATTATGCATAATTACATGCAAGTAACCCTAAGCAAAACCCTAATCCTAACCATATAGTAAGTACATGTAGCTAATTAATATTACTCTGTACTTAAATGTATAATTACACTGTAACAATGACACCTTAAAATAAAGTGAACGGTTTGTTTTATTGTTGTACTATTACACAATTTTTTATTTTTTAACTGAAATGTATTGTTTTTATTATTATTTTTCATTTTATTTTATTATATTTGTAATATAAATATTTGTATTTTAGCGGTAATGTAGGTTTTTGAATATAGTAGAAGTATTTTTATTGTTAAACTACTACTATTAAACTATTAAAATTGTTTTTAGTAATTTAAAGCTAAAATAAAATAATGTAATATATAATAGATGAAAAACAAAGTTTGTTGAAGTACTAAAATTACTAAAACTAAAACTGAAATAAAAATAAAGCTAAACAGAAACACAAAAAAGCTAATAATAATAATCACAAAAGTGACAAAATTACTAAAACTTCATGTAAAACTGAAAATATAAAAATAAAAACATAACACTGGTTATAATAAATAAAATAAAATAACATTCGTTAGTTAATGAAACCTAATGCATTAACTGTTAATGTATTGAATGTTATTGTAAATGTTTGCCAATGAGTTTTTGCACCAAAGTTTTGTAATTCCAAGTAGATTTATGGATTTTGAAAAATGATAGATCAACCACATATAAATTGAAATCTGTTGTGAACTAAGATACTATCTATGGTGGTGCAAAGTACGTTAAACATTGTAAATGTAGTGCCAGAGTTTGTTATGTAGGAAAGGACAAACCATAGACACCAAAACTCTTATTCATAGTTGAACATGACTAAAATAACTTGTCTTGATTTTAATTCGTTTCAAAGTGCATAGCCACTGATTTTGTGGAACGCTTTAGACGTTTCACTCTATCTTATATAATCTATGAATGAATTTCATTTTAATATTGCTTCAAGGGACGTCAAAAGAGTATGTTTCTCATCAGTCTCACCCACATTTCTATAAACTCAGAATGGTAATCCTTCCCAATAACCTTTGTGTGAAAGTGCACCAACAATAACCGTCTGGACACCAAAAAACCTCTTTGTGAGCTTTTCAAAGTGTCCTGGAAAAACAGAGCGAGTAGACAGAGAACACATTAAAGTCGGTCATGCCACAAAAGTGGGAAACAAGGCCACATGCTTATAGCGAAGGAAAAGCATGGGCTCGGGATGAACAACACATGGATGAACGTCTTCAAATGCAGCCGAGAAGGCCGCAAAAGATGCCATCGACTCTGCAGGCCTATCATCAGCAGGACCAAGATAGGAATCACACTGTCGGAACGAGTTAGATTGAATAAGCCTCTCCGTGTAGATTCATGCTTCCCGCTAATGTGCTCCCGCAAAGAGACACATATGCATTTGGTTTGTTTAAAGAACAAAAAAAATGAAGAGAATCTTTCGTAATGGGAAATTAGGTCAGAAAACCACTTGATGCAAATGTAATTTCCAGACAGGGATGCCTCTGGGCTCGGTCTGCGGTCCACTGGCATTGTTAGCCACATGCCATAGTGACACTCACCCACGATCATCCCATGATCCAGACGTTTGATGATGTCGAACGAGTTCTGGACATTTCCTTCCAGGATGTCGTAGACGATCTCCGGGGAGTCCATGTGAGGAAGGTGAGAAGGTGTGGGAGATCTCAGGAACACAATTTCTGGGAGGAAAAAAACATGGATTTTATTAGATGACACTTTGAAGACGGGTGTGTCTCACTGTGCTGAGATGTTCCGAGTGAAGAAACATCAGAATTGAGGCCTGATGTTTGGCTCAGTGATTGCCATTGTTTTATTGTTGTCAATTTATTATTGAATTTCTTCAGCGTTCTATGAAAGTGTGTGAACAAACACGCAAGGATTTGGTCGACGTGGATACCAGGGTTCAGCAATATTCAGAAGTGAAGGAGTTGCTTCTTGGAATCCATGAGTGGGAATTTGAACTGAATTGGCCACAGTACACAGGAAGTTGAATTTTACCTGTCTATCATTTTGTCCATTGTTTTATCATTCTGCCTATCATTCTGTCAGCCTGTCTTTCTAAATGTCTGTTTGTCGAGCTGTCTATCTGGATTCTTATCTGTCTGTCTGTGTATGTATCTATCGTTCTATTGTTCTGTCTGCCTATTATTCCATCTGTTGTTCTATCTAGATGTCTTTCTATCTGTCTGTTGCTCTGTCTATCTATCGTTTTGTCTATCATTTTGCCTGTCTGTCGTTCTATCTATCTATCTATCTATCTATCTATCTATCTATCTATCTATCTATCTATCTATCGTTCTGTCTATCTATCTGTCTTTCTGTCTGTCTGTTGCTCTGTCTGTCTATCTATCCTTTTGTCTATCGTTTTGCCTGTCTGTCGTTCTGCCTATCTATCTATCTATCTATCTATCTATC
>JAFVLL020029649.1:0-12976 GCA_021397915.2 Tor tambroides | reverse complement strand
TACTCCCAAGTTTGGATTGAGAAAGTGGCAAAAGGAGTGAACCTCAAAGTCCTGTTTACACCAAAGACGATAGCTATAATTATATCATTGTATTAGTTGTCCCAGTTCTATTAGAATAGTGAAGTCCACACCACAGCTATAATGACACAGAGGAACAGTAAGATTAGTATCACTAGCTTTACATTAGCATTAACATTAACTTTAAAGAGCTTGAGCGTTTATAGTGACAGAACACAAAAACACAAGACAAAAAATGGATGCTAATATTGTTATCGTTAGTTAGCGTTCTTGGTGTGAATGGTTCTTAAATGAATAGTTCATCCAAAAATGAAAATTGTAATAATTTTCTCAGTGTTGTCATGATACTGGAATTTGTAACTTCGATACGATAAAAAAATTCGATACGATACGAAAAATAGGGAACAACTGCCACAACATTAAAGGCATAAAATGTTAGTTATTTATGGAAAGATAAATATAACAAGGCTAGAACATGACAATGAGGTATATTTTTACATGAATGAAAACAGCTTGAGTTGGTGAAAAACACTGGAGAAAAACTTATGGATTTGTATACGTTTACGTCAAATTTCTTCAGAGGGAAGTATTATATTTCATATTTTTACCCAAAATAGAGTGAAAACTCCAAATATGCCTCACAAAAGTAATATAATTTATGACGTTGCAGGAAATCCCTAATATGGACAAAGGCATCCAGCTATCACTATATCAAAACGCTTTAACTGATTAAACATGAAGACAATAAACACACGACTGCGACAATATATGGTTTATCTTTGTTATTCTAGGCATCTCAGGTATTTTCATAAAAATATTGCCTATATTCATAAGAATAAAGTCTAATTATAATGCAGTGCTAATTGGCATAGCATATATTACAATATAGAAAGCTAGAAAATATTTGGTTTCATTCTATGATAAGCCATATCAGATCACAAAAGGAAGTTGTTTTAAACACCTGACTGACTTTATCAAGTGAGTTTGGAGTAAAATATGTGAAATGTGTATTTTATTTTGAACAACAGGTATGTAAATGTATCTTATTATGCTGCGGTGAGCATGAACTCACTATCAGAAGAGAGAGAGAATGCACAAGTATTGAAACCATTTTAGATATTTCAGTATCAATATGTATTGAAAAATCAGTGTTTTTGACAACACTACTCCAGAATATCTATGAAAGAAATTCATACAGGTTTGGAGTATTCTGGCTGGCCTGGCTCTCTTGCTGAAGTAAATGATACCAAATATAACAAACAAATAAACGGGAAGCCAGCGCCCATTTTTACTCTCATTTGGTGCTTGGCAAGTGTTCATTTTTAACCCTGATTGAAGAGCTCTTGGAATATATTGAGGGCATTTCCTCCGTTTACTGCTAATCAATGTTGCAGAAATGTATGAAATGAATGAAACCTTTTTACATGTCATTAACCTTATCTCTATCTCTGTCACTTTACTGGAAACCTTTGGTTTATGCAGCCATTTAATGAAACGTAAGACTAGTTTGGCTATTACTAATCAGTTCATATTGTGACTGCTATTTAAAATGTAACCGATGAATTATTTTGGTCTGAAGTTCTCTGAAACTCTTTCGGTTCTGCAAATGCAGGTATTGAAAGCATTTGTTATCCGGTTGCAGTTTGCACAAAATTTGTACTTGCAGAGTGCTGCAAGAGTGAGTCCTAAAACCTGGAAATTTTAGTTGATATTTAACATTTATGGTTCCATCGTTACAAAGTCAATGGGTTTTTTTAGTTGGTTTTTGGTTAAAAGGCTGAAAATAAGGTCTGTGGTTAACACAAGCTCAAGATATTTTATGTTTTATTCTGTGACACAAAATACATCAGGAATACCCCACTTGTGCTAATAAGTGGGGAAATTTATCTTTAAACTTGTTTACCCACAAGTCTACTTGTTTGGCATTGTGTTTATACGCTTGCAAACTACTCTAACTCAAACTTTCCAATGTGTAGATTTTAAAGGTTAAAAGAGTTGTTGGAAGTTTAGTGATGTTGACGTTGTTCATGCAGCTGTGGTGTAGCTTGTTTTTTGTAACTTTTTATCTTTTTACTAATGGTGATTGTATTTAGGCTTCAAATTTTACTAAAGTTGTGTTCATTTTTTTTTTTTTTTTTTTCATTTTTTTGTTTAACAAAACATGTTTGTTGGGCACAGCAGTTCCTATTTTCTGCAGTAATCCAAAAGCAAAAAAAAGTAAAAGCAAATGCTTACTAAAATGTCATCCCTACAGCACTCTATTAAAGGAAGTGTCAGATTTTCTACTTTATCCATCTTCTTCCCTCATGAGAAATATTCAAAACTAATGCAATACAGAAAGTACACCTAATTAAAATTACACCTGTATTGCATTAGTTTTGAATATTTCTCATGGGCATTTAATAATTTTTGACTTTTCAGTCTGAGGTAAATCTCTTTTTGGCTCAATTAAAAGAAAACCTGCTTAATAATTATGCACATCTGAACATAAGCAGTTTTTCACTTCCAGCCTTCATAGACAATTATATATCACTTATAAATGATTAAATATGAAATTAATAGTAGTTATTAAGATTGATGTTGTTTGGAATTGGTAAAAGGTGCTTGGGGATTATGCACGCACTGTAAGTACTAACAAATAGCCAATATGTTAACAATAGGCATGCTAATAAGCAACTTGTTAATAGTGAGAATTGGTCCCTATACTGAAGTGTTTTCCCCTAAATGTTATTTTGAAAGTCTTCTGCAGATTATTTCCTTTTCCTTTTCACATGAACTGCATGGGATCTTTATTTGTATATTTATTAGATAAATGTCCCGTCTCAATGTACAGAGCACCGTGCTCTTAAATGTCCCATTAGCCCCCTTCTGTTTCTAAGCGGCTATAAGACTAGCGGCCAATCCAGAGCTGTTGAAATTCAAACTTCAACGGCTCTGGGCCAATCATAACATTCTGACGCAGATGATGCATTTACTCAGCGCTGTCTTTGAAGTCGTGCAATGCGATGTCTCTGGGCCAAAAGCAGCTGCATGTGAACATTTGACACAAAATCTAGAGATTTCTCAGAGACCCTGAAGAGAAATTCACGTTAATCCAGAACTGATGGAGTCAACGGATGAACACGTTCAAGAGGATGTCTGTTTTTATTGATTGTGTTGATCAGTGATTCTGTGTGTGTGTGTCAGGTGGGAGTATGATGAGAGCTACTGCGAGGCCGTGAAGAAAATGCCTCCTTACGATGCAGGTCCACGGCTCCTGGATGTTATCGACACAGCCATCTTTGATTACCTTATCGGTAATGCAGATCGCCATCACTATGAGAGTTTCCAAGACGATGGAGGAGCCAGTATGCTCATCCTTCTGGACAACGCCAAAAGGTAGAAAGAAAGAAATCTAGACATCTAGTCACCTACAAGATGATAGACCCAAGTAATTCTATAACTGAGCTTCTACCAGAAATCATTTGAGAAGCAGTTTTAAATAAAGAGGGAGAGAGAGTTTTGTTTGTTTGTTTTTTGACACATGTGTGATGGTTTGAACTTTTGTGTTTTTCCTGCAGTTTTGGGAACCCAGCTCTGGACGAGAGGAGTATTCTCGCCCCTCTTTATCAGTGTTGCATGTGAGTTCACACACAAACACTGAGTAAACATTGACTTCCTCTTACAATCCACTTTGGTTTCCTAAAAATGGCACACTTCTGGCAGTCCCTAACTTCTGGCTTACTTCATCTGCTTACTGTGGTGATGAATGCTTCCCATTCTTTTCTTTGAAAACAAACACTCTGACCACTGACACGCTGTTGACCTTCAGTCATACAACAAGCTTCTGAGTGGTTTTGCCTGCGTGAGTGTGAGTCAAGGTTTCTACTGAAACATGGATATGTAGATAGTTCACACTTTTTGTTTTTTTTTTTTTTTTTTTTTAATCAAGGTTTTAGGTTAACATTTAAATGAAAGACGCCAGCAGTGGTGTGCTGTAGTCTTTTCTCCAATATAAATGTTTTGTTTTCATTTCCTGTATACATGGTTTCCGAGCTAATTGCATTTTGAACAGCATTTGCATTCGAAAAATGATCAAGCAACCAGTCCTACATTTATATTGTAATAAATAAGGACATTTTACTACATAAAACCAGTCACAAAGTGATTTTCTTACATTGCTTAAAGAAAATACTGCATATACTGCTGTTTTAACTTTTGAGGTCAGAAATGGGATCAGAGAATCTTTAATCACCTGTTGTGACAACAAGTGCTCCTGATATGTGACATTAAATTCAAAAGGTACAATCATTCTGCTTTTCGTGGGGATATTCTGTAGTTTTAGCTCCCAGAATGCCTTAGTGCTCCACTTATCTCCTTAATGAGATATTGATAGCTTTAACTATACGTGTGCATTTAAGACTTCCTGTCTGACTATCAGAATTTAAGGCTGCTCACACTGACAGTGATTTCATGCAACAAATAAATCGCAAGTCATTCATTTTCAATCAGAGGTGGCGTTTTGAGGTGTCATGAGAAACCGTGTCCATTAAATGATGTGACAGAGTTGAGCCGAGCTCAGCGTTATGCAAATGTGCTTCGAACATCTGTGGTTTCGTTGCTTCCTGTCATTTCATTTTTGCTCTTGAATGAGCCAGACACAATTTGATGCGTTATTTCTGTCGCTCTCTCTCGTTGTGTCCAAAAGGGTCCGTGTTTCCACCTGGAACAGGCTAAACCTGCTAAAAGGTGGAGTGTTGAGTTCAGCGGTGCGACAGGCCACGGCCCACGATCCCACCTTTCCGGTGCTAACGGGGCCGCATCTCACCGCGCTCGACCGCCGTCTCAATGGAGTGCTGGCCACCGTGCGGCAGTGCATGGAGACGCAGGGCGCCGACAACACGCTGATTGAGGACCGCATGAACCTGCCTCATCCTTAAACACACTGGAGAAACAAGGGAAGTGAAGATGTGTTTGACTCTTAATGCGCAGGCTCCTTTCGCCTTCCTGCTATGGAGCCAGAGAAGCGGAGGCCACAAGAAGCCCTATGAGCCAACCTGGTGGAGTTTGTTTTTCACTGGATACATTCAAGTCAGACCACAGAGGCAAAGAAGACTCTCCATACTGTTTTTTTTTCTTGATCTCTGGATGGAGTGAGGAGGCCTTGACAACATGTAGGTGGACTGCACTTCACCTGTTTCCTGTTATTGTTTTTCTTTTAGGTTCACTCCGTCTTTTTTTCTTTTGCCGTCCAAGTCCGTTTACAGAAAGATGCATTAACAGTTTTTCAGAGTTACAGATGTGGAACTTGGAATGAAATATTTGGAGTAATTAGACTCAGGAAGACGGATCCAGAAGACTATTAACAGAACTTTGGAGAAGATCTCCCAGATTGTATATACAGAACAAGCTTTTGAATAATACTCTAATAATATTATTGATCTAAAGATAAAAATGAATTATGATAGACTCGCTGTGTTCTGTATGCAGGATGAACACAGTGTTGTACAGGGCTGGGGGGCTGTTGCTACTGATGTTC
This sequence comes from Tor tambroides, assembly GCA_021397915.2. Classification (NCBI taxonomy): domain Eukaryota; kingdom Metazoa; phylum Chordata; class Actinopteri; order Cypriniformes; family Cyprinidae; genus Tor; species Tor tambroides. The sequence goes on along the minus strand of JAFVLL020029649.1, from coordinate 7,440 downwards.
AGAGAAGATGGTGAAGACAACAGCATTGTAAGATTGCTGTGGGGCATTTTCAACATTAAAAATTAATATTTAAACTTACAGAAGTTTGTGTGTATGAAGCATTTGGTCACCCTTTCTTATTTAAAGACAACCGTACACAAATGACAGAGACCGCAACCTTTGGTTTAGCAACATGCTGTTGGCACGTTTTTTGGTCTAGACTACACACAAATACACTCAAAATCTGTCCAAATGAGGGGCTTGGCCAGTATTCATGTAAACATAGTTGATTTTGTCTTAGTTGAACGTCGACAGTTGGGGAAAAAATTGGATGCGTATTAGTATAGTATTGTATGCGGGAAGTGACGGCAGCCTAATAAACCTGCAGCTGTCTGTGTCAGTAACGCTAATCAAACAACAACAGAAAAAGAGTAAAATCACTCGCTGCTCTTGACTGAACGACTTTTGTAGCTTTCAAGCAGGAGTGTCCAAACCGGATCCTGGAGGGCGCTGTCCTGCAGAGTTTAGCTCCAACCCTAATTAAAATCCATGAGCTAAAGTAATCAAGCTCTTCAAACTCACTAGAAACTTCTAGGCAACTGTGTTGCAGGACAAGGCCACCCAAGATGTAGCTGAGTTTATTTTTTCATCAGAACTTCAGTGGAGAAATTTAGCATTACATCACTTGCTCACCAATGGAACCTCTGCGGTGAATGGGTGCCGTTGGAATGAGAGTCCGAATAGCTGATAAAAACATCACAATAATCCACAACACTCCAGTCCATCAATGAATGTCTTGTGAAGTGAAAATCTGTTTATAACAAACAAATCCATCATGAAGACATTAACTAAAAATATATATGGGTCATTCCGTGTCCAATCAACCAAATTTCAGACATTTCCCCAGCTCAAATTTTTGATTTTGCTGAAATTTTTTTCTGAAGAAAGATAAACATGTATAGTGATGATAGCCCAAATATTAAATGCCATGGATGAATATTTACTACGTAATCCACAATTTTGTAGAGGGGGGTCAAAATGACCAAATTACAGGGAGTTAAAAATGGCCTCAGAAAGATGGCAGCATCACAATGTTATTTTTGCCCAGAGATTCATAAGTATGTAAAATATGTTGACTTTAGCAATCTTTGTTGCATAATATGCCAATGGTGACCATTCAAAAATGGAGAAAGAGCACTTTTCAAGTTTTTTTCTTCAGAGTTTGCCTGCCTGTATCTCAAAAAGTATTAAAGATATCTTAATGCCCTTTCAGATATTGGGTCTTAACAAACTTCACTTTCGGCATCTTCATTTTTAAGGCCCTATATGGTTCAGTTCCAGAGATACTGGGATCTCAATATGACTCCAGGAGTAAATTGTACACATTTTCAGTGGTCAAAAGCCAAATGTGGGTCATTTTGCAAAAGTATGATACTTTTCTTTTAAAGAGGGTTGTCTGAAGAACAAAATGTTGAAACTAGAAATCCATCTTGTTTCCTTCTGTCCAAACAACTGCATTGAACACTTGTCCAAAGTGCCATAAGTATTATTTTTCCAAAGTTTGCATGTCTGTAACTCAAGAAGTATTAAAGATATTGCAATGTGATTTTAGATTCTAGTTCTTAATAAACTTTTCTTTAGGAATCTTCATTTTCAAGGCCCTACATTGTTCAATCCTAGAGATATGGGGATGTCATTGAAGCTCCATATTCAGATTGTTGAATAATACCCATTTTGGGTGGTCACTTTGTATACAGCTAATACTTATTTTAATTAAACTAGAATATGTGAAGAATAAGTAATGTTGAAACTAGAAATGCATTTTGTTTCTCTCTATCAAAACAATATGCATAGAAATACCTGTATGCCTGAGTGTCATAAATATTATTTTCCCAAAATTTGCATGAAGTATTAAAGTTATCTTCATATGTTTTTTTTAGATTCTGGTTCCTAAGGAACTTTTCTTTTGTAATCTTCATTGTTAAGGCCTTGTATGGTTTAATCCTAGAGATATTAAGATCCCAATGCAGCTCTATGTCCAAATTGTTGTATCCTACCCATTTTCTTTTGTCAAAAACCAAAAATAGTTTTGTTTATCTGATCATCACTGTTGACTGTCAGATATGCAAACAATAGCATTTACTCAGGGTTTAGTGTGTCACATCAGATTATGAATGAACAGGATTAATTGTTAACTCTAGGTAAAGTATGAACTGTGTGAAATGTAAAGATTACCCGAGATTAAACTTGAAAAGTGAAAAAAACTTAAAGTGCTCTTTCCCCATTTTTGAATGGTCACCATTGGCACATAATGCAACAAAGATTGTTAAAGTCAACATATTTTACTAACAGACCTACTAATCTCTGGACAAAAATAACATTGTGATGCTGTCATCTTTCTGAAGTCATTTTTAACGCCCTGTAATTTGGCTCTGAATCTCAGGTGAAAATTGCCCCCTCCACAAAATAGTGGATTACTCAGTAAATATTCATCCATGACATTTAATATTTTGGCTATCATCACTATACACGTTTATCTTTCCTCAGAAAAAATATTAGCAAAATCAAAAATTTGAGCTGGGTAGCTCTGGTTGAGTTGACACGGAATGACCCATATAGAAGGTCATACAGTGTCAAAGACAAAATACAAATACATAACACCATAAAGGTAACACACAACACTAAAATAACGCAATAAACGTTCGTGTAAAAGCAATTCTGAGAATTGTTTCTAAACATTATAAATGTTACAAATGTCTTTCTGAAAACACGTTACAAAGACTATGATCTATGTAGTATTGAATTGTGGAGTTAGACTGTTAAACACTCACCATTTTTGTGTTTGGGATTTTTTGGGGCGGGGCCCCTCCCCCAACATTATAAGAGGTGTGTTTGAATTGAAACAGCGCTGTGCAGACCGATCGTTGTAGTAGGACGTCGAAGTACAGTGAGAGAAGATGGCTCCTTATGCTTTAGAATCACTGTCGCGGTACTCTGATGTCATACACCGATCGGTCTGCGCAGTGCCGCTTCAAATCAAACACACCTAAAAACTAGAGTGCAGTTTACTACTGTTTGCTAGCTAGCTATGACTTAGTCACGTAAATGCAAATTACCAAACATGTATGGCTGTGTAAATCCAATTAAGCTGCTAGAGGGAGCATCTATTCCGGTTGTACCGCTATTAGACAGTTGAGAGAGGTGGGAGCTTTCTCGTGAGTGGGCGTGGTTTCAGCGCAGACAGCGGACACGCTCCCAGCGTTTGAGTGCTTAGTTTTTTAAGATTTTGATAACTTGGCTAGGTGATTAATAACATTTTTCTGTGGTTTGGCAAACACAGAACACATATTTAATATTGCGTTACACAGACTTTAGTTCACCAGAATCAGATGTAAAATAAAAACCCTAATGTACATAACTGATTAAAAAAAAAAAAAAAAAAACTAAGAAACATACGTATATCTCAATGAAAAGCCATCAAATGTGAAACATCACTCCCAGGGAATTCTAGGAATGTTAATTTACATTTTTTGATTGTAGATTATAAGATGACGTTCTGTTTACATCCAAAAACTGTACATTCAACAGTATGCTATTTTACTGTAAAATGACATTGTAAAAATTAATGTTCCATTAGATTTTAGTCTTTTACAATTAAAATTTGTCATTTAACATTTAGCAACTTTATTTTCAGAAGAATTTACTCGATATATATTGCTATTGTGAAAATAAAAAAGTGCTTTAATATCATATCATTCACTCTTAAAGGGATAGTTCACCAAAAAATGATAATTCTGTCATTAATTACTCACCCTCATGTCGTTCCAAACCTGTAAGACCTACGTTCATCTTCAGAACACAAATTAAGATATTTCTGATGAAATCTGATAGCTCTCTGACCCTCGGTTGACAGCAATGCAACCCAGAAACATAGCAACGACATAGTTAAAATAGACCATGCGACATCAGGGGTTCAACCGCAATTTTATGAAGTTACAAGAAATACTTTTTGTGCGCAAAGAAAACAAAAATAATGACGGGATGCATGCACATGCTTTGATCTGCACGTAAACAATGCATACGTGTGGTGCTTCTGACATAGAACACGCATCCGTCGTGATGGTTTAGTTTATTTCATGTATTTATACAGGGACAATGCACAACAAAAATGTTGTGCCAGAGTTAGCTATAAAGCTAATTTGCATCTCCAGTGCCTGGGCGGATGTTGTTACAAAATTACAATATTCAGTCACATACAATATCACATCATACTCCACTAAATTAAATTAAATTGATACTCTCCATAATGGCAGAAGACGGTAACTCAGGGGAGAAGAATTGTTGAATAAAGTCAATATTTCTGTTTTCTTTGCTCACAAAATGTAATCTCATAGTTCTGTAAAATTACAGTTTAACCACTGATATCACATGGACCATTTTACTGATGTCGTTGCTACGTTTCTGGGTCTGGGAATATTTCAGTTGCATTGCTGTCTAGAAAGCTCTCAGATTTCATCAAAAATATCTTAATTTGTCTTCTGAAGACGAACGAAGGTCTTGCGGGATTGATACGACACGAGGCTGAGTAATTCATGTCAGAATTTTCATTTTTGGGAACTATCCCTTTAAGTGTTCAATAATCATGATTACAATATTATTATTATAATTGGACACTGTTTGAGTCCTGGGGTGGACTAGCCATCAGTCTACCTTGTCTTTGGCTGGGATGGGCTCCAGCAAAATCCTCAATCCAATATAAAACAGGCGGATTGATTTTTATTCGAATTTTATGGGATCGTGTTCAAAGTCACAGCGATAGCTCAGCCAAAAATGACAAGTCTGTCATCATTTACTCACCCCATCATGTCCTTCCCAACCATTTAATGTCACTGGAAAAAAAATGGCCCAGAAATGTGATGTGAGAACGTTTGTGGTTTAATACCTCGTTAATGGAATGTAATTCGTTGCGCGCTTTAGGGCCGCTGTATCACCAGCATCATCTCTGACTGTTGGTTTACTGGAAACTTCTGGTATAAAGTGCAAAAGTAGACTCATGTTTCGTGAGGTGCATATCATTAATCATTTCATATCGTCACTGACTAACAGTGAAACCGCCGAGAGTTTTGATTGAAAGGTTTTTGGATATTCCTGATGAGCGAGTGTGTTACTTCATTGTTATAAAAACTCCTCTCTGCCATCTAACCTCATAATCAGATTTGTGTTTGTTTGTCGGTGAACGCTGTCCTTTAGCTTGGCGATGGGATTTCCAGCGTGCCTGCGACGGTGCACGTGTAGCTAGCGGCGTCTTTGCAATCGCTGCAGTCAGTCTTATCTCTCCCTCCAGTCACCTCTGAACTTGACTGGCTGTCCTAAATATCTCGACACCTCAAACGCGCTTGCTCATCTGAGGCTGTCGGGCTTGACCACCCACCTCTCTGTGGGCTGTGGGAAGGGGGCTTCGCCTGAGATAGCGGCTGATATTGACTAATGAGGTCATTCTCTCGGTAGAGGTGGAGACGTACACACTGAATGGGGAAACCCGGGGGTCTGCTGAGAGCCCACTGATGGGAAGTTATCGCACAACACAATACATTTCAGTCATTCGCAGAAAAAAAAGAGAAAACTGTTTAAGCCATGATTCAACATGATTTGACATGATCAAAATCAAATGTGAATGCAGACTTTTTAAATCATGATTATTTTGGAATAATTCATTCTTTTCTATATATTTGTGATGATTATCAATTATTTTGGAATAATTACTTTTTATAAATATTTCATCAAATATTTCAAACCTTTGAAATATTTTTTAAAAAAATAATGTAGAATATTTTTAGAACAATGAATATTTGTGTTTTATTTTTATAATAATTTTTGAAACATTTAAAAGAAAATTTTGAATGATTTGAAATTCTGTTTTGAGCTTATTTTAAGTAATTAATTAGTATTTATAAATATTTAAAATAACTTTTTGCTATTTAAATATTTTTTTCAATAAATTGTTTAAAATATAAACTATTTTGAATTTATTTGTAATTTATTGTTTAAATAATGATTATTTCTGTTTGAAATATTAATTTTTAGTATATTTTTAATAATGTAAAATGTTAATGAATATTGTTTTCAATAATTATTTTTTAAATAGTTAAAGTAATTGTTTGAATAATTTGTAATCATTTTGTATTTTATTTGATTTAGTTTTTTAAGTAACTAATGATTATTTATTGATATTTGAATGAATGTAGTTTTATTTTCAATAAATTATTTTTGAAATGTTTGAAATATTGAACATGTTGAAAATTTTTAATTTACCTTGTTATTGATTTGATTAATGATTATTTCTATTTAAAATGTTTTTATATTTTTAATAATGTAAAATGTTTGAATTAATTATTTTTGAAATATGTTGAAATTGGTTGAATGCTTTAAGATTTACAATTTTAAATAATGATTATTTATAAATATTTAAAGTAATCCCTGTTTTAAATATTTTTTTAAAAAATGTAGAATTTTTTTTAAATTAATGCTTAATATTTTAAATGTTTGAATTTTTTATTCGAATGTATAATTTTTATTATTATATATATATATTCAAAATATGTTTAAAAATAATAAAAAATCAAACAAACTGAATCATGAAAGAAAAGTAAGTGAAATCATTTGTCATTTCAAGTGTTTTTCAAGGTGTTGATACTGATTGTGAATCAGTTCATTTAAAGTGGCATGTGGGACAGGTGTACTCCTACTACTGCCCAGTGAAAAAGATCAAGCTTTGATATGACATCTGTCTCGCATGTGGCCATGTAACAAAAGCTTGTGGGGCAGAAGTGAGTGTATGTGTTTGTCTGAAAGTCTAGACATCCAGTACCGCAACAGTTTTCATCTATTTAATTTTAATTAAGTAGCAGCACAGAGGGAATATTTAGGAGACTGCAAAAGAAATGATTCACAGCTCTCCCTTCAGCTGCGTATTCCCAGAAACGTGCTTATTACAGTAAGGATAGCTAAAGCTAAGGAATCGAGTTCAAATTTAGAGCATTTGAGTCACGCGGGTCTCTCTTCAGAAGGAACAAACGTTGTATTCTACCCCGAAACTATATATTCCAGACAAGCACATCAAATAGTGGTTCTAAAAGGTCATGCTTTCAATAAAAAGAAAGAAAAAAAAAAACTTGAGAAAGTCAATTATTAGTTGTGGAAAAAACCCCCGCGGAGCCTCTATGGCACTGAATATGAAAAAAAAAAAAAATTCTCACCGTGTGGTGGTTGTTTTTTTGGTCACTTGCACTCTGTAGCTGGTCTGTAATCTGACTAGCTGTTTATGAATCATGGCTGAAACAAAAATGGAGAGTCTGTGCAGACTGTATATGTCAACAGCCATGTGTTTAACACAGTATTAACAAGTTCTTCAAATGTTTGTTGATTATTACTCATATATATATATATATATATATATATATA
>JAFVLL020029647.1:0-18663 GCA_021397915.2 Tor tambroides | reverse complement strand
ATAGGCCTATTTATTCGTTATAATATATAGCTTTATTATGTTTTTCTCCGCTCGCAGAAGTGCTGCAGGTGCGTGATGTGATAGCTATGATGACCAAGTGAATCCTCATGTTCTGTTGTTTGCTGCTTTTTGCACATGTAAATTTTACATAATAAAAATAAAATAAAATTAATTCCCGGAAAACAAATGTTAGTATTTTTAACGGGTCACAGACACTTATTCTTTCTATTCTTTCTAAAATAATCTTGTCGGTTAACGAGCTTCGGTTGTCGGTTAGGAAAAATAAATGAAATGAACATCCCTATTAGCAATATTTTATTTTTTTCAAGAACCAGGTTTCATGTCAGCAAAATTCATGAGGCCTTATTTCAAAGCCTTATTTATCAAATTACTGTGAATGCAAAAACTCTCTTTCTCTGTGTCTGTTGCTGTGTTTCTCTTAGCAGCAGTCTGACTTGCACAGTTACACTTGTTTATGTATTCGCATACTCCTCCTTCGTAATGTAATCCAATTAAGCAATTAGGTTGCTCAGGGATTTCAGTGTTGTTGCTGACACAAATTGGAGGACCTGCCAAAAGCATGTGTTTTGAGCACTGTCAGACTTAAAGTGTTGCTGTAAATGGTTTCAGCATCTTTAAGAGTTTATGAAAACAGTGTTAGTGTGAAATGTGCTTTTAAAATACTTATAGTTCATTACATTCTTCATTAATAAAAATACTGATGCTTTGAGTCTATCCTTACATTGTCTTCATTGATGGAAGATAATGTTTTCCTGTTTCTGTCAAAGTTCTTGACTGTAGCCAAACTGTTTCTACCCTGCTCGCAAGAGACAGTTGGAGTGACAATTGAGAACAGCTTAATTTGGCTTTAACCTGGATAGATTAAAAATAGATCTTACGTAAGACATTTATCATTTGTTATATAATTTTACTCGTGCTAAAAGCTTAGATGAACGCTATATTGGCATCTCCAGAGCCCCAATGCTTTTTGCCAAACTGCGCAAAACCAGATTCTTTATTGAGTGATCTGTGAGCGCTTTTAAATGTGCGCACACTACAAGAAAATGTGCTTAAGGACTAGTTCAGACTATTAACCTCCGTCTGCAGATAGAAAAGTTCAGTTACAGTGCCAAACTGTTGGCGACTCTGTCTATGAGGGATTCATTGTGCCAAACTGCTGTGCATGACCCAGTTATATAGGTTATTTCCTGACCTTCCATTCCTGACCCATGGAGGAAGAGCTCCATATGTGGTTAGTCGTGGTCTAGATGAATGCACAATGGAGGTTTATAGGCCTTCTATTATGCCTGCGATTTCCCCTTTGATTTTGGGTGTGGTGGACATTTGTTCCTTTTTTTTTTTTTATTGATTTTCCACAAACTGCGCGTCACAATAGACAAAAACATCAACAACATCCATTAATTTGGATCTTAAGAAAAGAAAGAACTAAAACAAGCAAAGTAGAGAGGAAAAAAAAAAACAGCTCAAATGTCCAAATTTCAACATATTGGTAGAAGTTCTCATCGTACAGAAGTTTTCATCCATGAAATCCAAACAGCATAATATTGGCAATCCCAGTGTCCAAATAATTTACAAATGGTTCCCATACTTTGTATAAAAGGTCCGTCTTTGAATGAATTATACAAGTAGGTATTCCAGTGGTAATGGCTCCATTAACACTTTTTGCCAGCCCTTCACAGAAGGGGCTTTATCAGAGGTCCACTGCAAAAGAATATTTTTCTGTGCCGAAAACATCATGACATTAAAGAGCCTTCTGTTAGCCAGATTAGTTACCTTACTATCAGGCAATCCTAGTAACAATGACACAGGGTTTAAATCTAGATCCAGACTCAAAATCTTTTGCATTTCACGAAGTGTGTTACGACATTTGTTCCTTTTAATTTTAATTTGTTCTAGTTCTTTGTTTTTGAATCTGCTGTTTGAGTGGTTAGATCTTCGGTAGAGTGCTTTCTCAGAGGCCTATTGTTTATTTCGTTGACAGACATTTTCTGTGTCTTATGTTCTAGTTTTCTTATTTATTGTGGCTGTAAATATCCATGGTTCATCAAATCAGAAACAATATAGGGCAGGACTTGAGCTCATCTATTGGGAATTTATTGGACTGTAGAAAGTGGCCATGATTGTTTCCTGTGAGTGACAGGTTGCTGGAGGGGAGAGATTGAAACCTGTTTGGCCATCGGATAACCTTATTGCCCAGCCCTCACACCAATATAATATAGTTGTTCCTGATGAGATTTGATGTATTAAGGCTATACTGCAAGAATGTGGCTACCACCATTTTGATGTTTGAGACAAATTTTGGTAATTTTGAAAGGGAAAACTCTGCAATCTTTAATTTATTGTTGCATTCACAGTGAGAGGCATTTAATTGCTGCTGTGATGAATATGGGCATTCAGTGAAGTTCTGACAAAATCAGAAGTTTTGGTTTGCAGTCCTACAATGTAACAGCTCTCATGACAACTGTCTAATGAAGAACCAGTTAGGTGCACAGCAAGTGGCAAGTTTGATGCAGCCTGTTTGTCAGAGAAAGAGAAGTCTTAAATTGCGTTCTAGGGATGCAAGATATTATCGGAATCGGCCGATAATATAATGGCTTTAAATGTAAATATTGGCATCGGCCAGATATGAAAAATTACGCTGATGTCTTGCCGATAAGAGGAAAACATTAACTCACATGTGCTCTTGGTCTGCTAGCCATTAGATCAGTCAGCAGTGTGACTCATTCTTGAAGCAAAGTTTTGTCTGAATGATAATTATTCACTGTTTTGGATTGCTGCATTTAAACTGAGAATGCGGGTACAGAATGACCCGTTTGGTTTATGATAGAGAAAACGGTAATAGCACGTGCAGCGGCAGCCTCCTCTGGGTCCTAATGCCTGTTCGTAAGGAGTTTTAATTCCGTAGGAGGCGCTGTTGGCCTACTTCTAATTAAATTAAAAGTAAAATAGCCTACACAAATAACATTTAGACTGTTTCTGATTAAATAAAGCAGTAAATGATGCCATAAAATAATGAGAATGTTTTGATTTAAAGGTCAGAAGCTATAGCTTACATGGAAAAAAAAATCACAAACATGACATTTGTAAATTAATTTTATATATACTGATTTATTCATTTATTAGGGCTGGGACGATAAATCGATTCGTGGATCAATTCTGAGATTTTCCGAATGCATCGCGATTCCTCTGGAATCGATTCTGAGCTTAGATTTTAACAGCAGATGGCGCTGTAATCTAGTTTTTGTCCACACAGTCAAATGCTCATGAAGAAGAGCGCTGAAGAGCGCTTGTGTGTTCGGCTGAGTCTGTAATTTCACCTCAGCTCAGAACGCTTTTATGACGCAAGATTAATGTAAATACAGCCCACTGTGAACGCCCTTGTGTTTCGCTTCAACCTTTTCGAATCTTATGAAAGATTATTTTAGGTTCAGGTGTGTGTAAGGATTTGGAAACGAGCAGAGTAACTTACGGCTGTTTCTAAATCATGCAGCGCCATCTGCTGTTAAAATCTAAACGCAGAATCGATTCCAGAGGAATCGCGATGCATTCTGAAAATCTCAGAATCGATGCTGAATCATTTCTCGATTCGCGATGCATCGATTTATCCCAGGTCTATCATTTATGTGTCATATGTTTTATTTTTTTTAAACAAATCATAAGCTCTAAAAGATTTTCAGAATTTTTAAAACTCTTTTGCTTTAGACCATCTACAAATGTTAAATCTTAAAATAAAAGTTAGGGTTAACACTGCATCTTTCTGGGGGAAAAAATGCAGCGATTGATATAGTTTATTTATAGTTATTTTCAAAGCTTCAATGTACTGTCAAAAAACATTATTGTTTATTTAATTCTAACAAATAAGTTCTTGTTAAAAGCTAACCAAAATTACAAATATTTTGCTTATTTCTGCACAGGAGAGTCTTGGTATTGTTTCCAAACAAAAGGAAATAAATTGATATCGGCCAAAATGAGTTAAAAAATATCGGCATATCGGATACTGGCAAAAATCCAATATCGTGCATCCCTATTGCATTCCCTTCACATTATCAACACAGCCTCGTTTGATCTGGAGAATGAGCAGTCAATGACAGACTCCATATACTCTACAACATTTAATTTTCTTTATTTGTGTGGTACCATTTCAAGGTGAGGATGTCAGAAAGAGTTGAGATTACCACATCAGCACTGACTCCTAAGGTGTACATCGTACAATCAATCCGACATAAAACACTGTTGATGTCTCAGTCTGCCTTGGCTTTTACCCAAGGTCTCACCAGGATTGTATCTGATAGCCGACAATCATAAAGGTCAGAATAATCTCCTCCTGTACACGTGGCTTTACATATGACATGTGAGTTACTGTGTCTGGTTAAGTCTGTGTGGGTGTGTGACGGAGGTGAGAGGCCCAAACAGAGAGACGCACAGCCTGCTGAGAGTCCTTTGCTGTTTGGGCTGTCGACTATTCCCACCACAACACAATGAGATACTGCAGGCGCAAGCACATGAGTCTCCATCTGTCTCCACCTACACAGATATCTGCTGTGGGGAAGCGTACTAACTAGACCATCTGAATGTTCCTCAACAATTAATTCTTTCAGCACGTGATGGTGCGTAGTGTGTGATGAGGTGGTAGTTTTTAGCAACTTAAGGTGCAAAAGTTTTGCTATGGCATATTGTGAAGGTGCTTTTGAAAGTTCACGCATACGGTGTTTTACAGAAGTCTGTTTGTTTTTAGCAGGCTGCACTGTGTTGCTCGTACTCTCTGAGGGAGTCTGTTCTGTAGGGCTCTCCATTAGAGACAGTCATTAGTTTTCTTTGGGTTGCCTGGCAGCTGTACTGAGGGATATTGACATACTTGCCATTGACTGATTGGACAAGCCCTTGGCAAACAGCAGAAGCTCTCTAAAGGGAAAACTCTTGTGGCAGACCAAACATTTTAATAGATAAGGAGTGAGATAATCCAAATCTTTATATCCATGGGGAAGTGTCTCCCAACCCCCATTATTTTTCCCTTAAGATTGTCTTTGTTTTCAGCGCTCACTTGAAGTTAATCTTTAAAAACGCTGTTTTGTGTTTTTTTTTCAGAGATTTTTAGCAAATGTCAGAATTTAATATTTATTTTCCTTGCTGTTCAATATAATGCTGTTATCAGTATTATTGTAAATTGAAATGAAAACTTATTAAATGTTTTCAATTATTGAAATAAAGCTGAAGTAAAATAAAATATAAATATTAAATTTAAAAACTTAAACTTGGCAACTAACTGAAATAAGTTTGAAGAACTAAAATTACTAACACTGAAATAAAACCAAATTAAAGCTAGTGGAAATATTAAAAATAAATGTTATATACAAAAAAAAAACCTAATAAAAATGAATGCACAATTTAAGTTGAAAATACTGTAATAGTATATTATTGTACTAAAATTACACTGGTAGTGATGTCTAAATTCACTTGTTGCATTTAAAATTATTGGTTGTATTTTGCAGTGTTCTGTTTTATGTTTAATTTAGATATATGATATTTATTGACTGCTTCAGCAGTTTTTTTTATTATTTCTGTCTTTCTTTTAGTGTCCCAGATCCGCGTACCATGAGCAGCTCTCGCTACGAACCCAGCTGGGACGTGGACCTGGCGCCCCTTCTGTCCTGTAAACTGTGCCTGGGAGAGTTTCCCCTGGAACAGATGACCACCATCTCCCAGTGCCAGTGCATATTTTGCAGTCTGGTAAGAACTGTGTCTTCAGAGGCCACTTTAGTGTGTTTTTCAGCAGTGTGCATTCCAGTTTAACAAAACAAATTGTAAGACAGCCTTTTCACCAGTGGGAATACAGCAGTAATGTAACTACGCTAATCATACAGGAGCTTGTGAACTGCCTGAGTCCTATTTTTCATCCTAATGATAGATAGATAGATAGATATAATACTATTTTTTTTATTCTAGATACAGAATATATAATTGAGTACAGTATGTGTACATATTATTCTATACTAATGCATTGACAGTTGTTTTTGCCATGTGTTAGCTTCTTGAATCTTAATATTGGCCAAACTGGCCTGTTCTCTACGAGCAGCTCTTGAATGTTGTCTCAGCAGAATGCTGTGATGGTCTGATGTTGGCTTGGCTACAATGAACAGAGCGTTTGTGGGTGGAAAAATAACCACAGGCAGCAGTTGTCTCATTATTTTTTCAAAGATGAAAAAAATAAGAATCTGTCTCTTACAGTGTTTGAAGCAATATGTTGAACTCCTCATTAAAGAGGGCCTTGAAACTGCTATTAGTTGTCCAGACTCTGCCTGCCCAAAACAGGGACATTTGCTAGAAAACGAGGTAAGCTCACTTAAAATTTGCCATTTTTGTTCAGACAGTCTCTTGCTCAGTCACTTGTGCCTGCCTTGCTCATATACTCTTTTTCTCTGATATAGATTGAGTTTATGGTGGCTAGTGAAGTCATGCAACGTTATAAGAGACTCCAGTTTGAGCGAGGTGAGTTTTCCTGAGAGATTTATGAAGTACGTAGTTCTAGTTTAGCTTTTTACACCCATTTTCAATCATTTCTATGACCCCCCCCCCCCCCCAAGACATAAAAGGTTGTTTTTAGAGGTTCAAGTGCATGGTGCTGAAACCCAATTGTAATTGTTAGAATGGTCACGGATGAGCGATTTCCATGTAAAACTGATCGTGCAGACCAAACCGTAAGTCGTAGAGACTTGAAACTTGGAGGGATGTAGTAGTACTCACACCGGCTACAACGAGACCGAGGCTCGCCCCAACCGGCCTGATGGGGGCGCTACAGCGATCGAAACTCCTAAACCGTTAGTCACAGGCTCAAGTGTCTTACATCGTTGGAATCCTTGGCTCACGCCGGACAAAACACACACCTCAGATTCGATCGTGAGCTGAAATTTTCAGATATTTTGCATTTTTTGCAAAACCTACTTTTAGAAACTAATCCTAGGTTTTTCGCTCGATCGGAAGCAAACCAGTGTAGAAAGATTCTCTAGAGAGTGAATATCAATAATTCTCAAAAAAAAGTTGAACTTTTGACTCACCGTCGCAAAGGGACGCCAAAACGTTCGAAGGGGGCAGGGCCACTTTTAGTAAAATGCCTATAACTCCCGAACGGAATGAGATATCTTCGCCAAACTTGAAACACTGATGTAAGAGCTCAAGCTGAGGTCACAGGGGAAAAAATTGCAGAGATTGGCCACTTGGTGGCACTATAAGAGGGAAAAAACATAAAAATGTCTGTAACTAGGCAACTGTTTGTCCTATCAACATTAAAATCGCTGTGCACAGTCTTGGTCCAAAGTGCCACAAGCATCTATGGGGACATTTCCGTATCTCAAAAAAACATTGGCAGGCCGGTTTGACTCACGGCCCCAAAGTGAGAAATTTGAAAGAAATCGGCCACTGGTGGGGGGCGGTATTGCATTTTTTTTTGATGGTGTAAACGATTGTACATTGCGCGGTTTTCTGCACATACATGCGATATTTGTATCATACCATAGACCTCCTCGTTCCGAACAACTTTGCCTCTAGAACCATTGCTGTCAATCAAACCGTTTTTTAAATGATCGAGAAGATGTGAAAAACCTACCTTTGCGAACTAGTCCTAGGTTTTCTGCTCAGTCTGGAAAAAAACACCGCAGTGCAATTCTCTGGACTCTCTAGGTCAATAATTATCAAACACATGTTGAAATTTACCCTTTGGAAAGCTATAAAGGGGTCCTTTAGAAAAAGGGCCTGTCCAGATATACCCTAAAGCCTAAACGAAAACTCAAAACTTCACGAAACCTGCTGAGCACATGCGACAGGTGATTCTAAATAAGCATCCAAAGTTTCAGGGAGATCAGACCACAGCTGTCGCTATAACATAAACATCATAAATGTTATAAAAACGTCATATTTCTATGGTAAGTCACATGGATTTGCCAAAAATGCTTTTTTAATAATTGATTTAGGTGGTTACAGGCTTGCTAAATAATATGTAATGTTTTTTTCCTTATTTGCTTAAATACCTAAAGCGCTTGAACCCCGGTAATTGCTGCTTGCAGCTATATTTGTTTGTTTTTTTTGGCTACGGTGCCTTTAAGAAATGCATTGTATTTGTAATTAATAACGCTTGTTCCTGTAAGATGGGGCTGTGAGTTTTGTCATGTCTAATATAGTATTTTAATGGATCAATCTTTCAACAACAGCCTCTTTGAAAAGCCTGCATCAAAAGTTGACACATTCATAAAACATAAAGTGATCAAGACATGTTAAAAGTTTCATACAGAATGAGCTTTTGCAGCTTAGTTTTTGTCACTGGGGAGGAAGTTCTTACATCATGCAGACTAAGTATGTATGTTCATACATCAACCTCTTTTATCTCAAAACAAAATTTGATTCCTCATGTCAAACCAGGAATGTAGATGTCTGAAGTCATTGTAGATCAAACCAAATAGGTCATCATTTCAAACACGCTGTTTGTCTTTCCTTGCAGAGGTGCTTCTGGATCCTTGTCGGACCTGGTGCCCATCGTCCTCATGCCAAGCTGTGTGCCAGCTGAATGAATCCGAGGTCCAGCTGCCGCAGCCGGTGCAGTGCCCTCAGTGCAGTCTGCGTTTCTGCTCCGCCTGCAGGGCAGACTGCCACACCGGCCAGGCATGTCAGGAGAGCCTGCCAATTACCACCTTCCTGCTTGGAGAAAACAGGTACTTGAACTAGTATACTTCAAATCCTCAGTGTCAAATCATATAGCATTTACAGCAGAAATGTTTTTTTGTGGGTGCACCTCATATTTCCTCAATTCTTTTAATAGGGTTCTCTCCCCTATTTAAAGTCCAGTATACAGATATTATTGAAGTATTCCTCTGTTTTACAACAAAGTATGCATATATTTTTCAGAAACATGACTGATATTCATTTTAGTAACGTTTCTGTTTGCATTAATCTTAATCTCAGCAAAATCATGGAAGAAACCATTAATAAAAAAAAAAAAACATCTAAAAATTGATGCATTTGATTCATTTACATTTCAAATGATTTCTATTTCAAATACATGCTGTTCTTAAACTTTCTACCAATCAAAGAATTCCGCAAGGTTTCCACAAAAATATTATGCAGCACAATGGTTTTCAGCATTGATGATCAGAAATGTTTCTTAAGTGGCAAATCAGCATATTAGAATAATTTCTGAAGTTTCATGTGACACTGAAAACTGGAGTAATGGCTGCTGAAAATTCAGCTTTGCCATCACAGGAATAAATTACAGCCTTGGTGAGCATATGAGACTTTCAAAAACATTTAAAAAAAATCTTACTGACCACAAACTTTTGAACGACATTGTTTATATATACATTTAACGCATGTTAGCAAGTTTTAGTTATAATCATATTTCATAACATTAGATAAAGGGCCAGATTTACTAACCAGGGCAAACCGTCTTTTGGCGTTAAAATAGTACTTTCAGGATTTACTAAAGACGCGCGGTGAAGAATTAGCACTGAAAAGGCGTGAACAGTTATTTTTGCTCCTGACCTTATTGAATATCCATTTGTAGGAGCTTCCCTTTCAGCCGCAAAATTTATGGGAGGAGAGTATCAAAATGAATCACGCAACGCAATTTGCTAACATTTGCGCTCGTCAAATTACTGGTATTTGTGCCATTATTTAACACCCCAAAAAAGCACGTCTTAAAGCAGGCAGTAATTTGCACTGCTCTTGGTAGATTACGCTGGTCATTATGGAAATGATCTGGCTGAGTCCGTGTTCTTTAATATGCGCATTGTCAGTAAATCACAAACTGAATTTTCCCCTCTCATCTGCGCTTTTATGGAATTGCGTTCTAACGCTAACTTGCCCTGTTTAGTAAATCTGGCCCAAAGTCATTTTTTATTAACCTAACACTCGTTAGATGTATTCAAATAGCCTTGATGAAGCAGAATATGTTCATCTCCCCACTTTCAGCTCCACCCTCAAGAGTGAGGAGGACGAGGCTCCGATCAAACGCTGTCCTAAATGTAAAGTTTACATTGAGAGAGATGAAGGCTGTGCCCAGATGATGTGTAAGAACTGCAAGCATGCCTTCTGCTGGTACTGCCTGGAGTCATTAGACGTAAGTTGTTCATACAGTATGACCTGTTTAACTAGTTTTTATTGTTATTATTATTATTATTATTATTATTCAAAAAAATGTCTAAATTATTTACCATAAAAAGCATAACTTTTATTGGGATGTCCTATTACATGTCTTATTCCCTTAGTACAGTTATGCTTGGTTAGACCAATATATTGTGGGAGTTTCTAAGTGCTGCTTCTCTATGTAACTCATTCATCTTCGCCTCCTCAGGATGACTTTTTACTGATCCACTATGATAAAGGACCCTGCCGGAACAAACTGGGTCATTCCAGAGCCTCCGTCATCTGGCATCGGACACAGGTATGTACCACATGAGCATATTCCTCTAGACTGCAGATCTGAAGTGCTAAAGACAAGCTGGCCCACACAATTCACCTGAAATAACCCTCCATTTTCTAAAAGCTATCAGGGCATGATTTATCTTACTATAGTAGGGAGAATATTGTGATGTTTATTACGAGAGTGGCTTATGTCACATTTGCTAATGGCTTAAATCTGTTCACAATATTAATACTGTTGATAAAAAAAACCTAGTGTCTGTTTCAACAGCAACATGCTTGCAAAATCTCCTTTTATATAGTCAGTTCTTTCTTTGTTTCTACAGTTTTATCATCTCTGTACTTTCTTCACACATTACATAGCCTTTTTTTTTTCTTCAGGAAAAAAAAGACAAAAATTACAGAAAAAATAAATACCAGTAGCACTAGGATAGACACCAATATATGATTATAAAACCATTACTGCCCCCCTGTGGCTGAATGCCATCTGATATGACATACCAAAGCATCACAGACCAATATCTGTACTGGTTTATAATCTGCAGGAATATTATATATCTTACTTTTTTTCTCCAGTCTTTTTTTTTATTTTTAATAACCATTGTACTCTTTTGTCCCTGGGTCTGTCACCTCTGTGCTCAGGTCGTTGGGATTTTTGCTGGCTTCGGTCTGCTGTTACTAGTGGCCTCTCCTTTCCTTTTGCTGGCCACTCCTTTTGTGCTTTGCTGCAAGTGCAAGTGTAAACGTGGCGACGATGACCCTCTTCCCACCTAGAGCTCCATTTCAGCTTCAGGAGGTGATTTTCCACTCGTTTGACAGGATCGGCTGTGATCCCATCTCGTTCTCCTGAGCACACTTTGCAGGTGCATTGGTAAAAGACTCATCTGTCCATGAGACTGCACTTCTAAATATGTTAACTTGCAATGAAAGGTGTTACAGAGGAGCAGAGAAGCTGATTGGATGAGCCATTGGAGTTAAACAGATCTGCAGTGTTTGGAAGCAAACACTTTTGTTTTGTCCTTTTGTTACCCATTGTCTTGTATCTTTTCTCAGCATCACTGTTTCTTCACTTTATGTGGTGTTAAGGTTAACTAAGCTATTTTTTGATGTTGTTTATCCTGAGATATAACAAACACACTTGACAGGAAAACATTTCTTAGCAGTGCTTTCATAATTTTCTTGTAGCATAGTCACATAACCTCAACATCTCAGTCAGTTTGTTTGTTTAATTGCGTATGCATGCTGGTGGCTGAAGATGTTTCACTTTTGTACCTCGCACACGGGGGCTCTAATGTGCCTCAGACTACCACTTGCTTCCTATACGCTCTTTCTTAGGACAGTAAAACCTTGTTCTTCCATTTGAATCTTCTCAGATACTGTATACGCACCATAGACGTAGCAGACATGTCACCTTATGCCTTCTCAAAGCTTGTAGGCTTGGGTGTTGCTGAAAGATTTTATTATCCTGGTATCAGACAGTTGGTCACATATCAATCACTGATTATAACCAAGCTTTCACAAACTTATCATTAAAGTAAGCTAATATATTATACACGTTTTGAATGATTTCATCTACAGATATATTTTGTTGACTGTGTTTCCAACCCAGAAGGGTCTTACCCACAACCTGTTGAAGATCCAAATACATGCATTACCATGTGCCTGCCAATTTAGGTCAGAGTAATCAGGCCAGTGAGGCTTAACTTCTTACTTTTCAGGTCACTCTAGGAGTTGTGTATTTATTTAATTTATTTTTTTGAGTAATACTTTTGGGAACAATTTGCCAAATGTAATGTGTAAGCCCACATGTTCACTGTCTGGCACATTAATAACTGGTTGATGACTAGGGTACACCTTCTTGTTCTTTGTTAAATATGCCTTTAATTTTTTTTTTATGTTTTGTAAACTTTTGTGTTGAAACACTTTTTGTAGCTAACTGTATATAATCTATATTTACATGTACATGTTTTTCACGTTTAAATATATTATTATGCTGCAATCCAGTTGTTTAGCTTTTCTTGTGCATTACTCTTTAACAAAGTAAAAAAAGAAGAAAATGACTTTTGGGCAGAATAATATAAAAGTTGTACATTTTCACCGTCATACTTCAAAATGTTTGTTGAATCTCATTTAGATTCAGTGTTTTTAGATTTAGTGGTCAAATCCTGGGAAGTTAGCATTTAAAAGTCAGGAAGTCATAAGTCAGGTGCGTTAAAATCAGTTTGGTTGGAGCAAAATTGCTGTACCTTTTTTAAAAAAAAAAAAAAAAAAAACATACAAAGAAATATTTTTGAACTATGCTACAAAATAACAATTTGCACCAGTTGTATTTTGGTTTGGCATGTTCAATGTATAAAGATTCTGTAAACTGAATTATGAATTTCATCACAATTGCATAATATCATATTTTATACATGCAGTTTTTTTTTTTTCTTGTAATTGGGGAAAAAAATTCATAATTTAACAAGTTTTCTCAATAATACACCTCAACTCAGAAGCTCGTTGGGGTCAAAAAAAAATTCTGGGTTTCCCACTCAAAATTATGACTTTTGGTAGCTTTGCATGTGTGTTCAACCCATAAACATGATTTTTTTTTTTTTTCAACAAGACTTGAAGGCAAGGTAGTTTCCACTTTTTTTGTGTGTCCCCGACAATCTTGAAAACGTGCTTAGTTGTAGTGCATACTGCTCCTGTGTAATTGAATGAGGAAATTCTTTTAACAGTTATTTTATTTTGTAGATAGAACTTCCTGTACTAGAGCCGCCATATATAAGGTCTTTTCTGTGTAGCACGTTTCATGAGGACTACAACCGATTCAAACACAGGTTGTTGTGGTCGTGTATGTAGCCGTTTTTAGCAACTTTTGCTTTTAAAGCAGGCTTTTATAAAACTCATGTTTGAGGTGTAACTGTGTCTCATAGAATTAACATATCTTAAAAAGCTAATTCTCTGTTTCAGGAGCTTTTTACACTTTAAAGAGTTTCACGGTACTCATACTTTACCTGGAGTTAACAACTAATTTGCATACTCGCGGTGTCAGTGCCATAGATTGGAATGAATACAGTAGGAAGTTTTAACCTTTGTGAGGTCTTCGGTCACTTCTGACCGGAGAATTTTACATTTTGAATTTTTAAAAAAATCACAGCTTCATCAGAATGATATGAAACTTGGTGACTTTTATGGCACTTGGGATGTGAACAGAAAAAAGTTGAGGGCATGATTCGAACAGGCTAAATGAACCTAAAAAAAAAAATATTATAATAATAGTCAGGTCTTCGGTCAAAAATGACCGACCATAGGAAATAAATGGAAAAAAAATAATATTTTTGTGTGTACAATCTATAAATCCCCCACAATACAGAAAAAAAATTGCACAGCAATGAAGGGGTGAAACTCAAACATCTAGAGCGCAAAATCAACACACGCGTGGACACGCACACACACTTGTACACACACCCCTATGAACTGGTGTGACTAACACTGCAAATGTAAAATAAAATCAATACAACTACAATTCAGTAAAAAAAAAAAAAAAAGGACAGCAAGGAAGGGGTTACACTCTAAAACATCAAGAGTGCAAAACAGATACATCCACTCACACACTCATGGACACACACACACATACATACAGTCTGGTCTGGCTATAACCATATAGCCAAAATGAGCTAGAAGACTGAAGTAAGAGGTTAAAATCAGATCAGACCCAGAAGGATTAAGCTCTGATAAAGCATTCCTGTTCATTTTTATTAGATTTTTATAGAATTTTAATGTTTTGTATAACAAAATGCTTTCTGTGTTCAGGTTTGAATGTAGTAGTAGTAATAATAATGCAAAAACCTACACTTGAGATCAACATGTAAAACAACAAAAAACTAAATATAAACCTTGACAAAAAGTTGTCTTTGAGAATGCATTAATTTACATTTAAATCCACAACTTAATAAAAGTAAACAATTATTTATAAAAACAACTAGGGAATTCACAAGCCTCTCTATCGGCTCCAATACAGGCATCTAGTGGTTACACCTTTGCTCTCACCAGGAGGTGCTTGGATTTCAAAGGCCTAGTCTTTATTTTAATCTGAAATACTGCATTAATTGAAAAGTAATTTTTAAAAATTAGGATTTTATTTTACCATGTTCAATGGGAAAAAACTGATCATAATTATTGCATAAATATTAGTACCATAAAATTCTCTCAAAATACAAAGGAAAAAAGAAACAATATTATTGAACAAAAATATATGAGATTGATTTTACTGAAGAAAAAAAGTTACATTTTACTGAAGAAAAAAAAAGTTACATTTCAGGTGTCCGGTCACTTTTGACCGCTAAGACCATGAGCGTGACTCCCAAATGAGGAGCGCACAACACGCATTGAGTCTTTATCCTCGCTCTGAATGGACTTTTTGGACCATAAAGGTGAGAACAAAACAGTCTCTTATTCACTCAAATTCACGTGTTTACCGACATCATTTGACATTTCTCCCTAAAATGCTGATGTTTGTACAACACGCGGTGTTTCCGTCACTGTCCACAGCACGTAAATATGAGGCGACTGGGTATCTGATGCTAAACATAGGCTAGAAGTA
This sequence comes from Tor tambroides, assembly GCA_021397915.2. Lineage (NCBI taxonomy): Eukaryota > Metazoa > Chordata > Actinopteri > Cypriniformes > Cyprinidae > Tor > Tor tambroides. The sequence goes on along the minus strand of JAFVLL020029647.1, from coordinate 3,647 downwards.
TTATTCTAACACCGCATTGTTAGAATGCAGTATGGTAAAGCCCAGTGTGAAAAGCCCTGTCTTGCCACTTCTCAAATGATTGCAAATCTAACAATAAATCCATGTGAAGTCTCACAAGAAGTTGCATAGTTTTCCATCCATCCTAAATACTCTATCAAACATGTCAACGTCCATCTTTTGAAGAGCGTGAGAGGGTTCGCTGGGGTTCTGCTGCAGCATCTGGTGGGAAGCCGAAGGGCCGTGGCTGACCGAGCAGAGGGGCTCTCGCGGGGCCAGTGGGCATCTGCCTCGACCCGCTACACTTCACCCTCCAGCATCATATATTCATGCGCTGCTCCCCCCGCACCATCTGTGTCCACGCACACCAACGGTTCGCACACAAGCTCTGGTGACACGCAGGACGGGCAGAGCAGGGGTAGGGCATGGCCGCGCTACAGCAGACTGCGGAGCACCACGCCGTGCCAACACGTAGGAAAGCGAGAGACAGGAGCACAGCTGTCTTCCTGTCACTACACTCTCTTGGATGTTAAATTAGAGTTGTGAGAATATGTCCGGGACGCTCGTTTTTGAGTTTCAATTAAAGGCTTAAGACGCATTTTGTGCTTTTATTCAGTTGCACTGCATGTATTCAGCCACAAGAGGGTATGACTGACTTACTTTTTTACCTAGTCATGGCAGTCTAAAGCCACTCACTCTGATTATTAGAGTTGTTATAATGCAGAAACACCCTGTTAGTCTTGGTTTTCTGCGTGTGACCCACTGCTTCCACCATCTCTGACCAGACCTCGCTTTCCTCCGTCGTGTGCCCCCATCTGAGCAACTGAGACCCAGCGGCTCGCTGGCAGGTGTTGGTCCTCCTGTCGGCCGCTGCTAAGGGAACTTCACTGGGCCTCTGTGCCCGCTTCAGCCTGGCTCTGCCGTCCCGCTGGCAGATGGCATCAAGCTGCGGGCGCCTCTCCCAACTATAATTACCAGCTTCAGCTACAGATGGAGACAAGCAGGCGCGATGGTCCCTGTATCCTCTGTGGCCTTCACCAACCTCCGCAGTCTGCCCTGAAAAGCCTAAACAGGCCTGCTGCTAGGACAAACCACCACACACTTCACCAACTGCTAAAGTGTCTGTGAGCTTCCTGCAGATTAAATACTGTGTAGATGTTCCTGTTCCGTCGTTAGTGTAATATCAGATACGCACTATTAGCTTAGTATTATTGTTATTAACACAAATTAATATAAGTTCTAAGATGTAAGTACTGTAGCACTATTCAGCTTCTCAGCTAGTTTAAGCTGTAGGCATTTATTCTTTATTGTCCAGTATTGCATCTTACATTGCATTGTAATTACTTTTTATTGAATTACTTTTTGTTGTTGTTGATTATGTTGTGGAAAACAAATTCAGATACATAGCAAGATTTTTGTTTTGTTTTGTTTAATTCATGTCTAAAATGTAGTGTTACTATTTTCTTAGGTAGAGGACGAACTGATTTGTTTGAAATAGTGTCATTATGACTCAGTTTTTTTTTGTTTTTGTACTACTTTTGATTTTGAAGTTACTTCCTCATCAGTCAGTTATTAATGTTAACTAAAACTAAAATTATTAAAGAGAGTTTTTTTAAATTGAAATAAAATGTAAATTAGATGAAAATTTTAAACTTATTTTAGTTAGTCGCCAAGGCAGATGTTGTAAGTTTTTGTTAGCTTATGTTGAAGTACTAAATTTACTAAAACCAAAGCTGAAATAAAAATAAAGCTAAACAGAAATGTTTTTAAAAAATTAAATTAAAAAGAACAACTACATAAACAAAAAATTTAAAAGTAATTCAAAATAGTAATAAATACTATAATAGTATATTAAAAAGCATAACTAAAATGAAAAAGAATACTGAAAATAAATAAAGTAATTCAAAATATTAATACTATAATAGCAGATAAATAACACTAAAATATCACTGTCATCAGTGCTTTGGTGTTTACATTCTTCGTCTCTTCTTTCTCTTGTCTCCACCAGAGAAAGGTTACCATTATCAAGCATCTATTAATGTCTGAGCTACTTTTCCTCCAAACTAAGTACTCCCGTACTCCGTCTACTTCCAGTCTCTGCTGAAGGTCACACAGTCATCGGCTCCTGGTGCAATGAAAGCGTGAGATCTGTCCTTGATGACCAACTGGCCTTCACTGATCACACTGCAACAACTGCCCTGTCCTGCTACTTCACACTGTAACACAGCACAAAGCATTTCCAGTTCTTCTGCAACCTTATCCCATCTGACTCATTCTTGAGACTTTTATCTCATGACTAGCAGGTTGTTATTCACTTTTCACTGTCTTCATGTTCATTCAATCCCTTACATGGATACAAAGTGCAAGGCTGCATCCCAATTCTAATACACTAAAAAAATGTATACTGCTGATGGGGAAAATCTCAATGTTTATATCATTCATCAGCTGGAAGAAAAAAAAAAACTGAAAGTGATTCCAACAATATTGTTCCTCTATGTTGTTTTTATTGATGTGGTGTGGATGTTTCTCTTCTCATAGAGTTAAAACTATTATTAAAGGGATAGTTCACCCAAAAATGAAAATTTTGTCATCATTTACTCACCCTCATGTCATTCCAAACGTGTATGAGTTTCTTTCTTATGTTGAACACAAAAGAAGATATTTTGAAGAATTTTAAAGAACCAAGCAGTTGTTGGTCCCCATTGGCTTCCATAGTAGGGAAAGAAATACTATAGAAGTCAATGGGGACCATCAACTGTATGATTACCAGCATTCTTCAAAATATATATTTTTTTTTTTATGATCAACATAAGAAAGAAACAGAATACATGTTTGGAATGACATGAGGGTGAGTAAATAATGCCATTTTTTTCATTTTTGGTTGAAATATCCATTTAAAACATTATAGTTATTGTTAATGGTGTGAATGGGCCTTAACTGAATCTAACCTGGCAAACGATTTTTGATTTTGGGTCATACTGATTCTAATCTTATATACAATTTAGGATGCATATGTGAATTGGGCACATGCTTTTTCTTGGATCTCACCATGAGCTTCCTGTTGTGGCCAGAATCAGATTCAAGATCGTTTTTTTCTGGCTTACAATGGAGCCAATGAAATGGAACCAACAGTTATCTACAAGCAATATAGCAGCCATAGACCCCAGCTGGACCACACTGATCATCTAATTCTGGTAAGAGCAGCATTTTATTTCACCCACATGAAAAACTATCACTAACCATGCTTGTTAACCAAATCTGGTGGAACTGTGTCCTTTTTGGTTGTTTCCGACTGTGGCTACGTACTTTATTTTGAATCTTGCAGAATGATCTTATTCTTTTTATAGTTATTTTACCTGGTAGCCGTGTTAGTACAAGCTCTCTGAGATGCATCTGCGTGTATGTGAAAGTGTTTTAAAGTGTGCCTAGACTAGCGGGAGTTGGGTTAGTTCTCATGCCCAGCTGGCTCTTCTCTGAATCAGACATGGCTCTGCAGTAACAGATGGGTACTCTGGGGAGACTTAGAGAGAAACACGCCTCACACATCAGACACTCTCTGCTCTAGATCCACACTACTCTCAAGATTGCCCCTCAGTCCTTGAGGGAAACCGCTATTCAACATTACTCCATTAACTCATTTAATATATTAA
>JAFVLL020029645.1:0-10514 GCA_021397915.2 Tor tambroides | reverse complement strand
ATAGGGGATGTATTCACACGTTATAGAAATGAAAATGATAGTGTATAAAATTGATTTTAAGATAGAAAATAGACGATAAAGAATTAACTTGATGGCGCTCAAGCTCAAAACACGCAGCAGCAACAAACAGGAACTGACGATTCCTTCTATATAACTTTTCCTTTGCCTACTCATCACTGTTGCAAAGAAAAAGCTGGTTGGCTTTTCATCATAGAGCCTCTTCCGGACGCTTGAACCTTGCAAAAATGACTTAGCTTCCTCCCAGTAATGATCCTTCATTGCATCCTGCAGATACCTTGCCCTAGACCATCCCTCTGCTGTCCCCAAAGCTCCACCTGTCCAAAGATCCTGCAGCTCCTCTGACCACTTACCAACTTTTTCCCGCTTACTTCTTGCCTTCTCCCTGCCCCAATTACGGCAGAAAACCATTACCCTCTCCTTGAATCCCTCCCACCACTCCCCTCTTGACTGAAACAAACCTTGCAGATTTTTCCAACCGGCTACCAAATTAAAGAGCGCTACACAAAAAACCTTGTCCTCCAGAAAGGAAGTATTGAACCTCCACACCCCCTCCCCTGCCTCTCACCTCCCACCTCCACCTATACCCCCACCAGACAGTGGTCTGAACACCACATAGGAACCTGAGTACAATTAAACACCTTCACATATGATGGCAAAAAAAGATAGTCCAAATGTGCCGCCTCCTGCCTACTGTTTCGCCAAGTGAAGGTGGGCACCCTCCCTCCCGCCCCCCCGAAAGGAATCACAGAGCGAGAAACCTGTCACTAGTTGAGTCAGCGCAGTACCAGAAGTGTTGTCCAAAGACACATTAAAATCCCCTCCCAGCACTAGCAGTCTATTTGTGTACAAACTTGCACTCAAACTTTCCAAGAACCCCTCTCTATCACCCAGTTTACTTGGGGCATAAACATTTACAAAGCGAAAAGCTATCCCCCTCCACCTCACATCCACAACCACTACCCTCCCTGGGATGATAACAATAGCAGACTCAATAACAAAGTCCCATGAATAAAATAAGATACCCACCCCGTCTGCATTGACATCCCCCACACCCCAAAAAGAAGGCTCCATTTCCCACCCCGCAGAAAAAACAGAAACATATTTTTTTCCTTCAAAGTTTCAAAAAAAGGGAAACTCCCCTTCGCCTCCTGTAGACTCTGCATTCCCCAACTCCGTCTCCCCATAAATGCCACACAGTACCTCTGCAACATCGAACTCCGACCATTCCTGCGAAGGACTCAACTGAAGCTCCTCTACACCGACTCCCTTTTCCACCGCATCTCCAGTCCATGTTTCCGCCATCTGCCCTCTCACCGCTCCACCACCTGCACCCACTCCTGAAGGGCCTGCCTCTTGACTCTCCCCTCTGCCCGGAACATTCATCAATAATCCTTCAAAATCAGCCTGTTGACCTTGTCCCTCCTTAAACAGGCTGGCATACGTTTTCTGTCTGCTAGGACAAGCCCGGAACAGATGATCTCTTCCTCCACATAAGCTGCAGGTTTTTGGTTCTTCAGCCGCACCACCATGGTCGGCAAAGGTGCATCCTCTCTCATTGCATCCATTTGGTTTGATCAAACTTGATCTTAGCCAAAAGACCAAGAAGTGATGATGCTATGACGCAGCGGGGAGGAACCCGGAAACGGCCACGCCCATCCCGGCTGCGCTAAGTCACAGAGACCTGAAACGCTGGGGGATGGTAGTACCCTCCCCCGTCTGCGACATCACCGAGCCTCGCCCCGATCGGCCCGACGGTGGCTGTGCAGCGATGGACAGTACGGCACCGCTCAAAACTCCCAAACGGCTTGTCGCAGAGCCAAGTGCCTTATGTCATCGGAATCCTTGGCTCGAGCCGGACGAGAGGCATGTCTCGGACGAAATTTTTGGCTATTTTGGATTTTGTTGAAAACCTACTTTTGCAAACTAGCACCAGGCATTTGGCCCAGAAATTTCCATTCACCTTGACGAGGGGACCTCAAAACGTTCGAAGGTCGTGTGGCCGAGGTTGCTAAAATGGCTATAACTGGAGAAAGGAATGAGATCATTTCACCCAAATCGGCACACCTATGTACGGGCCCAGTCTGTGGTCAGGCGAAAAAGGGCGCTGCGACTGGCCACTTGGTGGCGCTGTAAGAGGAAAAAAAAAGAAGAATACCGATTACCAAACAAGCATGAAAACAGCTACAGCTGGGCAACAGTCAGTCCGACTGACTTGAAAAGTGAGGTCTGTGAGAAATTTAAACTAAATCGATGGGCGTGGGGCCGACTTTTCAAGAGCGTAAGTGACTTTTTTTTTTTTTTTCCACACACGCACAATATGACAGAACTGCTCGCTCTGAACAACTTTCTGGATCGTTGACTAGCCAAAAAGGAAGAAGAGAAAAAGAAAAGACCCATCTGCTTTGTTTGTTTTCAGGGGAGAGCGCGAACGCAGTCCCCCACTACCATAAATTATGCAGTCGAGATTCCCACATTTGGGGAATTCGCAGGGGTCAGCACGACCGGAGTGCAATGGCCTAGCCTCGTCCTAGGTGAACCTTTTTTTTTTTTTTTTTCTTGGCTTCACTGGCTAAGCTAAGTGTGTGTTTTTTTTTTTTTTTCTTCTAAAAATTTATTTCCTTTACATCACATTACCCAGACAAGCACATTTCTTCATAAATACATATCTTACAATCATATAATTAAATCAATCCTTTACCCTTTATCCTTACAAAAATTAACCAATTCTTAACACCATATTGAAAGGAGGGACATTTGGTATGTTCCATAATTTATCGATTACATTGGCTGACAATTTCTGCCCATCTCTTAAAATATAATCCCCTGTACTTTTTAGATTTGATGAAATTACTAATTTAACTGGGATCTCATATTTCTGAAAATCTGAAAGGTCTGGGTGAACCGCCTTCTTGATCATGGTGTCTCCCCTGCCAGGTAAGTATGAAGCCCCAGGCTGCCAGTCAGGGGCACCATTTCCCTCTCGACCATCCTCATCAATGGTGACCCCCACCCCTAGCAAATGAAGCACGGGTGGCCTGCGCTGTGCCTGAACGTGCTTGCAAACTGCCAAGTGTTGGCTGTAGCTGCAGCTTTTTAGACCGGCGCTTGTCCCAACCCTGGTCCCGGAAGCCCTCCGCCCCGGCACTGGACGTTTTAGATCGGTGGTTCTTAATTCCAGTCTTGGGGGCCCCCACATTTTGCATTATTAAACACACCTGATTGAGATCATCAGCTCAGTAGTTCTCTCTCCTAATGAGTTGATGATCTCAATCAGGTGTGTTAAATAAGGGAGACGTGCAAAATGTGCAGAGCAGGGGACTGGAAATGAGAGCCACTGTTTTAGATGATTCCCTTTAATCAAACACACCTGATTCGATGCACGCATCCATCACTTCTCGGCCTTTTGGCTAAGATCAAGTGGTCTGGTCCGAAGGTAGAGACAGCGATCGCCTCTTGCAGGACCTTTCGGGCCCGTGTGTTGCTTGTCATACGGAGCCCCCATCCTTCAGGAGGTAAACGACAAGCGGCTTTTTGTTGGAGACGATTCGCTCTGTGGAGAATCTACTTGTTTTTAAGGTAAGCAAGTTTTAACTAATTTATTTATTGTATATTTATTGTTGGGTTTTAGCCGCAGCAGGCTGGTGGTGCCTCCAACATGTCGGCTGCTCGTGCCGGCGTGAGGAGGCACCACAGCGTGTGCTTTTTATTCAAGGAGGTCGAGGGAAAGCTCCTGGGTATGTCCCGTATGGACTTTTCCAGAAAGCTTATCCAGCAGACCTTACATTTTAAACCGGAAGATTTGAATTGCTTGTTGACTCTGTAAACAAAGGTTTTGACTTGAGTTTTAAGACTGCTTCCCTGCTCAATTATTTTTGGCAAAGGTTTGAAACTGTTAAATCCCAGTTCTCCGTGTTCACTGTGGAGAAACTTTCTGATAACACACTTAAAACTGTGATTGTCAGAATGTTCAATGAAACAGTGACTGGAGATGATATTTGTGTCTGGTTGGGTAGATTTTGCACTGTTCGAAGCCAGCCTGTCAAAGTGTTAGATGAAGATGGCATTTGGACATGCTCCTGGCGAATTCCCATTAAACAATGGGAAGACGCTGGGGGCTACCAGGGCCTGAAACATCTGCCTTCCATGATTGTGCTGGGAGAGAACAGAGGCTACATACATTATCAAGGAATGCCTAAACTTTGCAGGAAGTGTGGTAGGGTTGGGCATCTCGCTGAAGCTTGCCAAGAGTTAGTATGTGGGAAGTGCAGAGAAATTGATCACAGTTTTGATGATTGTACCAATGGCAGACGGTGCAATCTTTGTGGAGAAACAAACCATCTCTACAGAGACTGCCCTAAAAGTTTTGCCAACAAATTGAAAGGAAACGAGATGGCCGCCCCACAAAAAGAGAAAATGGAGGAACAAAAGGACAAGGAGGCGGGGCCTGAGGTTTTGGCAGGAAATTTGAATTCCCAGCCAACCTCAGGGATTGGACAGGATGGAGGAAGTGGGGCGGCCAACGGGGCAGAGTCAGACATGGTGGGAGAGGAAGTCCCCTCCTCCCCAGACAGGAAAAAACAAGAAATAGAGGGTGAGGAGGAGACAGATCCCTCCCTCCAAACAGTTTCAAGTGGGAGTGAAACTGATTGTTCACTCCCAAATGCTCAGGTGCAGAAAAGACCTGCGGGATCTCCATTGTTTGAAATGTGTGTCTGAAGTGTCTTTTTTGCATATTAAGCTAAGAACATCATCGCCAAAGGAGCTGCAAGAGCCTTCCTCTGTAGCTCCTGAGGTATCGAGCACTTGTCCCCCTGACCTCAGTTTTACTGGGGGAAAAGAAAAACAAGTGCAACAAGTAACATGATTTTAACTATCTTTGTAGTCTTTTAATGTTTGCTTCTTTTAAATGTCTCATATCTTTTTAACCACACTGCTCATTACCCTCACCATCTCTACCATCAATGTAAGAAGTGTGAGGTCCACCTTTAGTGCACAGAGCATTTTATCCTTTTTAAAATCTTTTAAGTCAGATTTGTTTTTACTGCAAGAGTGTACAAGATGGAGGAGCTATGGCCCCCTGGACCCTCCACATGGAGCGGTTCAAATTTTAACAAGAATGACGGAGTTGTGGTTTTAATTAATAATCCAAACATCTTGGTGAAGGGCAACACTGTGGTGAGGGAAGGGCGGGCACTTTTAGTAAATTTGACCTTTTTAGACAGGGATTTTTATGTTCTTAATGTATATGGTTTTACAGAAAAGAATGAAAGATATGAGCTTTTAGACGACCTGCAACCCCACATGCTAGGTAGGGCTCCCCTAGTGGTAGCAGGGGATTTTAATTGTGTTTTATCAAAAAAGGATAGGAAAAGGGTGGGGGAAGATTTTAAAATGGACAAAACATCGGTTTTATTACAGGGCTTAGTCAGAGATTTTAAGTTAGTCGACTGTTTTAAAACTTTGCATCAAAGAGAGGAGGGCTTCACCTGGTTCAGTGGTGATGGTACCAAAGCCTCTAGAATCGACTACGTGTTTACAAGGGACTGCCCGCCGACCGATGCTAGATTAACCCCCCTCTTTTTCTCTGATCACATGATGCTGTCTTGCACCCTTTCACTGCCCACAGGTGTGACGGTAGGGGGAGGGCTGTGGAAGCTGAACTGTTCCCTATTGGAGGATGAGGAGATAGTTTTAGAATATAGGGAACAGTTCAGCCAATGGCAGACCCTCCAAGACTTTTATGATACACGAGCACAGTGGTGGGAGATGGTAAAGGACCGGACAAGACAGTTTTTTAATGAAGGTAGGGAGAGAAAAGAAGAATAGGGAAAAGCGATGCATGATGGGGCTGCAAAAAAGACTACAAAGGTATTTTAATCTTTTAAATAATGGTTTTGATTTTAGTAATGAAATTCAAGAGGTCAAAAAAGAAATGTCGGTTTTAGCCAGTATACGAAGTAAAGGGGTCCTTTTAAGAAGCAGAGAAAGAGAATTAGAAGAAGGAGAAAAGTGTACCAGATATTTTTTTAAAAAGATTATAACAAGGGGTGGGATGTTAACCAGCGTAAAAACAGGAGGGAGGGAGGTTAACACAACAAAAGAGATTTTAGAGGGTGTGGAACGATTTTATGAAGAGTTATATGATTTTAAAGGGGTACACTTTGAGACTGTAAAGGAAGTTTTAAATTTTATGGAAAAAAGGGTCAGTAATCCAAATGGTATTTTAGCTCAAGATTTGAATATTTTAGAAGTCCAAAAAGCTCTTAAAAGTTTTAAGAGGGGGAAGTCCCCAGGGGTGGATGGACTTCCCCTAGAGTTTTATTTGACGTTTTGGGACATTTTAGGATTTGAGCTTTTAACACTTTTTAAAGAGTTTGAGACCCTCGACAGACTTCCAGACAGTTTTAGAACAGGGACAGTTTCCTTACTTTACAAAAAAGGTGACAGGACTGACTTGAAAAACTGGAGACCGATAACGCTTTTAAACTTTGATTGTAAGCTTTTTAGCAAAGTTTTAGCAACACGTATGTCGACCGTTTTAGAGGACGTGATCCACCCGGATCAAGCTTGCGCTGTGCCCGGAAGAAAGATAACAGACAACTTAGTGCTGATTAGAGACACCGTCTGTTATGCGAGAGACAGAAATATTCGGCTAGTAGTCCTAAATTTAGATTTTGAAAAAGCTTTCGACCGAGTCTCGCACCAGTACCTTTTTCAGGTACTGCAAAAAATGGGTTTTCCAAAGAGGTTTATAGCCTGGGTGGGACTGCTGTACGAGGGCCTAGTCAGCAGAATTCTAGTAAATGTTCGTCAGGGATGTCCTTTATCTCCTCTTCTGTATATGGCTTGCATTGAGCCACTGGCACAGATCTTGAGAAGGGACAAATGGATCAAAGGACTAGACGTTCCTGGGACGGGCGGACTGACAGCCACTTGTGTTTTATACATGGACGACGTAACTCTTTTAGCCACGGACGTTTTATCCATACGAAGAGCAATGGACTTGACTGACTGGTACGGTCGGGCCTCGGGCGCTAAACTCAATAGGAACAAGTCCGAGGCCCAGCTCTTCGGGCCGTGGGAGGGAGTGGACACAAGTGGACTGGACGTGGATTTTAAAGAGACCGATTTTAAGATTTTAGGAATTAAATTCGACAGAGAGGGAGGGGGACGGGAAAACTGGACAGACTTGTTAGGGAAAGTGAGACAAAGGCTGGGGTTTTGGGGACTAAGACAGATGACGTTTGGGGGCAAGGTTTTAATTTTTAAATCTGTGATTTTACCGCTGATTTTACTTGTCTCTTCTGTTTTTAGCCCCCCGCGGAAATTCTTGGCGCAGCTGGAGAGGGCGGTCTTTTACTTCTTGTGGGGGTCCAAGTGGGAGCGCCTAAAGAGGGAGGTGGTGAAGAAAAGGCCGGAGAACGGAGGGAAAGGCCTCCCAGACCCCCACCTGTTTTTAGGCAGCCGCTTCACCGCCCTGCACATCGGCTACGCCACGACCCCATCCAAAGAGAACAAGACGGCTGCGATGACGCGTTTTTGGATGGGGTCTTATCTTAGAAGTTTAAAAGTTTTACCGGTTGATTTGAAAACCCCAGTGTCTTTTAACTTACCCAAAGAATATTGTTTTATTAAAAAGTTTGGTGGCTCATAAGATCCTCCCGGTCAGGGCGGTCATGCACTCCAGAGGCATGGCCAAAAACCCCGTCTACCCACGGTCCGGGTGTAACGCCCCGGAGACTGTCCACCACCTGCTCTGGGAGTGCGGCGTTGCGCGGGACCTGTGGGCCAAGACCTGCCCCCTGTATTTCCCATGCCTACCTGCAGGTGGGGCCCAGATAGGGTACCAGCTCGCCATCCTTGGGGTGGGCCGGGGCTTGAAGGACAGCACAAGAATTTACCTCGCTTTGGCTCACCCTCAACGTCATCAAAGATGCCATCTGGGCCACCAGAAACCTGCTGGTGGGGAAGCGCGTTACGGCACCCCCCCATGCATGCGAGCTAAAGGTAACAACAATGCTGCGGGGGTACCGGACGACAATATTCGGACAGGGGGGCCGGGGTCGCACGGAAAGGGTCCCGGCCGCCACCGACCTTGGCCGCCCGTAGATGCACCCTCACCACTCTGGCTATGGGAACAGCAGGCCAGCGGGCCGGAGGAGAAGGGATCTCCGCTGAGCCTATAAAGTTCTGTTCTGGAGAGTGGAGTGAAGATTGATAAGGACTCACCCTCGGTCTTGCACAAGAGATGACTTTTAAAGATTTTTAATTGGTGTTTTACAAAACTGAACTGGATTTTATTGTACAAATATGAGATGCTTGTCCTGAGTTTGTATTTTACTATGGAGACGCTCACACCTTTATTACACACACAAAATGGACTTTTAAAAACAAGAAAAACACAGTGGTTTTAAATTGTTTGTTTTGTTTTTTTTAAGCAAAGATTGTATTTTTCTTTTCAAACCATGTGTTTTATTCTATTTATTCTGGCTTGTTTTAAAATGTGTCCTTGGAAATTAAAAATGTCTGAGAAAGTACAAATGCAAATGAAAAAATGAGAATGGTGACAAAAACTATTCAAATCAAATCAAAAATCTGTTCTTATCAGTTTAATATCTGATACGTCCCCTACCCGGGGACTGCATATTAAATTGATTTTTGGATCACGGAGCTGGAGCCGGGGCTTGCTCCGTCCACTCCCCGCATCGGCCTGGTATTGCAGTGTCTCCAGGAACGGTGTGCTTCCCCTTCTCGGGGATTGCCGCTTTTTGTGACGAATAGCAGAGCAAACAATGAGGGACCTTTGCCCTCGCAATGGCTGCCGTCGGTTTTAAAGCAGTGGTTGCCGTTTATTGAGATCTCTCCTCTGACGCGCTCACCTGAGGTCTTGGAGTCTTTCACTAACGGGCTGATGTGTCAAATCAGGTGTGTTTGATTAAAGGGAATCATCTAAAACAGTGGCTCTCAATTCCCGTCCCCTGATCTGCAGATTTTGCATGTCTCCCTTATTTAACACAGCTGATTGAGATCATCAACTCGTCAGGAGAGAGAGCCACTGAGCTGATGATCTCAATCAGGTGTGTTTAATAAGGGAGACATGCAAAATCTGCAGAGCAGGGGGGCCCCCAGGACTAGAATTAAGAACCGCTGATCTAAAACCTCCAGTGCCGGGGAGGGGGGGCTTCCGGGACCAGGGTTGGGAAGCGCCGGTCTAAAACGCTGCAGCTGGTGCCAACGCTCGGCAGTTTGCAGGCACAGAGCGGGCCACCCGTCCTTCCTTTGCTAGTCACCGTTGGTGAAGATGGTCGAGAGGGAAATGGTGCCCCTGACCGGCAGCCTGGGGCTTCATACTTACCTGGCAGGGGGAGACGTTCTCTTCGCAGTGCATTGTGGGATAGCGAATGATCAGTGATGGCGGCCAGACCAAAGCATCTGAAACTTTTCATTGTAATTTATTTGCATGTTACATTCCTTTCTTTGCACGTATTTATCGACGCTGCAGACGTGACGTGGGATGAAAACGGATACATTCTGTACTGTCCCTGCATGGGTCGGTTTGGAAACCAAGTGGATCATTTTCTTGGATCACTGGCTTTTGCTAAAATGCTGAACCGAACACTCGCGGTTCCGCCGTAGATTGTTTACCGCCATCACTCCCCACTTTTTCAAAATGTGGATGTTCCCTACAGTGAGTATTTCCAGTTGGAGCCAGTTGGAGCATATTGATAACTATGCAACATATTAGTATTCTAAGAATCTTTAATAGTTTGTATAACAACTTCCAATCCAACCCCATGCAAATTACCATGCTCAGAGACAAAGATTCGTAAAACCTTCCCTCCAAAAGTTCAGGGCTCCATTGGCTCTTTGACACCCCAGAGGTGTGACCTCCATAGGGTTTAAAATACCTCACTTCAGTGACCCACCTAGTAGAGTTTTTAGTTTTAGCTTTTAGTCTCTTCACTCGTCTCCCATCCCCTCTCCATCTTCTGGTTGCTAAATCCCAGGGCCAGCGCTACCGCGTCTGGCAGGCCTCAGCACACCGCAGTCTGCGGATCTTTTAGATTCTGAGAAGATGAGGATGTGAGCGAGAACTCTTCTGGAGTCAAGTCACCTTTATTTATATGGCGCTTTTAACAATACAGATTGTGTCAAAGCACTTAACAGTATCAAATTGGAGGATAGTGTCAGTAATGTATAATAATAAGAGTAAACACTAAATTTTCAGTTAAGGGAATTTCATTATTGAATTCAGAGATGTCATTGTCTATCTCAGTGTAGTTTAAATAGTATCTGTGAAATCAAATTGGCCATAATCGCTAGAAATTAAGTGTCCCCAACTGAGCAAGCCAGAGGCGACAGTGGCAAGGAACCAAAACTCCCTCTGTGACAGAATGTAGAAAAAAACCTCGGGAGAAACCAGGCTCAGTCGGGGGGCCAGTTCTCCTCTGGCCAGGATATTATTGTTTATTTATTGTTTACTTATTGTTTTA
>JAFVLL020029644.1:0-12500 GCA_021397915.2 Tor tambroides | reverse complement strand
AAGCAATTATTAATGATGAGAACTGGTCCTTAAAATAAAGTGTTACCATGTTTTTGAAGTCTCTTATGTTCACCAAGACTGCATTTATTTGATAAAAAATGCAGTAAAAGTAATATGTTATAAAATTTGTTACTTTGATGGTAAAGCTGATTTTTTTAGCAGCCATTCAGTGTCACATGATCCTTTAGATATCATTCTAATATGCTGATTTAGTGCTAAAGGAACATTTCTTATTATTATTAACACTTTTTCTCCTACAGTATTTATTTATGTTTATTTATTTATTTATTTATTTTTTATTGTGGGAACCATAATTCTTCAATGAATAAAAAGTTCAAGAGAACAGCATTTATTGGAAATAAAAATATTTTGTAACATTATAAATGTCTTTACTGTAACTTTTGATTTGATTTGATTTGATTTAATGCATTCTTGCTGAATAACAGTATTAATTTTTTTTTTTAAAAGTCTTACCCCAAACCTTTGGATGATAGTGTATACCTTGTTTATATTATGTAGTATCTGAATTGCCTTGTTAATATTGATGATACCATGGTGCAAGGATGCATGGTATTACCATTTGATACCATCCTTGTACCACAGTACTACCTCAGTATGTTTTGTAAGGATATCTCTCATTCACCTCTCATCTTCCACTCCTCATCTTGCCTATCATTTTCACCCACCCACCCACGCAATCTACCCAAATGTCTTCCAATCCTTAGACCTATTCTGTGTGTGTGTCTGTGTGTGTGTGTGTGTGTGTGTGTGTGTGTGTGTGTGTGTGTGTGTAACTTGAGGTTGACTGGGCATAGTGACCCATGTCTCATTAAAGACCTGGTCTCAGTCTTTAGCCTCTGGGGAGGGCAGACATTCACTAGCACACAAATACACACACACACACGCACACACGCACACACAAAAGGGAGAAAGAACAGAGAGAGGGCGGGAGGGAGCACAGGGGTCAAGGCCAATGAGGAGGCCTTCGGCAGTGTTTATGAGTCTGTTGCCTGTGATTCAGGCCTGTGAGTCACACACACCACTGCATACACACTTTAAACACACCACCTGCTTCAGTACTGCACTCACTGCATAATGAGCCAACTTTCTGAGTTAATTAGCTTAGCGAGTTTCACTAGCTCACTGACTTTCAGTTCATTTATAAATCTCATTCTATGTTGCAAACAGTGGACATACTTTCATGGGTAACATCTGTCCATATAGCTTTTCTGAGGCTTTAGACTCAGATTTGCAAACATTTAATCATGTCTACTAAATGAAAACTCTGACAAGCCATCTTAGGCAGGAGTCTTTCTGAAAGCTATATTACAGGGAGATATTCCACATCTGGAACTGCTAAAGATTCCTCGCATATCTGAAGAAATATTACCCAGTCTTTGCTGAATTAATAGCTATTCTCATCACTAGCGACTTAGAGCACTGTAAATTATACGCTTAAGCTATACCTAGTAATGTATGGATGTTGCTGCAGTAACAAAATATAATAAACTGCACTTATAGCACTTTTCATAGGGTCCACAAAAAACAGTTTTGTTGATGGGTGTTTCTTCAAATGCGAGCACTTTCGGACTTGTGACCTTTAAGAATAAAGCACATTTTCAAACTTTATTTAGTTTATTAAGTTTAAATTTAGTTTATTTAAAATGTAACAATATTGCATACTGTATATACAATGATGCATACTGTATCACAAGATGAACTGTCATGAGTAAATGTCATTTTCACCACATCTGAAAGCATTGATTTTGTGGTTGAAATGACATTGTAAACACTTTTAGAATGAAATGGTCTCGCTAATGCTAGCATTTTAAAAATATACATAATTAAAAAATATTTTTGCAATATTCTGTTCCCAAATTTACCTTGGTTTTACTGTTTTCTTCTTCATGTCACATGTACAGTTCAAACCTATACAGAAATTGCATATATTGACCTATATCAAGAGTGATATTGCCATTTATTTTACCTAATACTTTCCACATATGTACATTCGCTGGATAGATGAAGATTACAAGTTTATATATAAAGTCCTATAGTAAACTTTTTTATTTGTACATGTAATAATATCTATATGGTGATTTTTTTCCATATTGTATTATGCAGCAACCATATGTCCACAAAAATATATTTTATTTATATATGCAACTAAAACAATATTAAAACAACATATGTACTATAAATCTGTATGTTTATTTGTTTTTGTAATAATTTTTAAAATGTATAGCTCCTATATTTACTAATATAGTTAATTTATGCAATTTTTCCAATTTCTAATAGTTTTGATATGTTTTTACTTCATAAGACAATATATATATATATATATATATATATATATATATATATATAATAGTGCTGTCAAATGATTAATTGCAATTAATCACATCCAAAATAAACATTTTTGTTTACATAATACGCTATATGTGTGTATACGGTGTATATTAACACACACACATACAGTATATATTGCGAAAATATTTCCATATATCGATATTATATAAAAACATTTTAAATGTATAAACTTAACATATTTTTCTTAAATATATACATGCATGTGTGTGTATTTATATATATGTACATAATAAATACACACATATATTTGCACATATAACTTTTATTTTGGATGTGATTAATCGTTTGACAGCACTAATATGTATATATATATATTAGTGCTGTCAAAAAATTAATCGCGATTAATCGCATCCCAAATAAAAGTTTTTGTTTATATATATATATATATTAGTATGTTGTCAAATGATTAATTGCAATTAATCACATCCCAAAATATTTATTCATGTGCATATAAATAAAACACTATATGCATGTATATATTTAAGAAAAACACACACACATATTTATATATTAAATATATTTTTATATAATATAAATTATATGAATACTATAATATAAACTTATAAATACATGTAAATATTTTCAAAATATATATTTTATTAATGTTTTTTTATATATAAAAATAAAATATATACAGAAGACACACATATATTGTGTAAACAAAAACTTTTATTTTGGATGCGATTAATCGCGATTAATCGTTTGACAGCCCTAATATATATATATATATATATATAATATTACATTTGCATATGGGTAACATCCTTGGTAAAAAAAAAAAATTGCTTGTGTATTTGACTTTTTTTGATATTAAAATGGTAAAAATGAGGAAAAATTCAGGAGGAAAAAATTTAAAATCATTTGTTTGCAGATGCAATTATGTTATCTAATGGATTAAAATCAATGCAATTTTAAGTGTGGCTGAAATGTCCAGATAATTTTTGAGTCCATTGCAAATAGATAAAAGTAAACCTTAAAACCATTAATAGGAAAAAAAAACTAAACGGCCGACATCCAGTATACTAGAAGGCAAGCAGAATATTCACAAAAGAATGGATTCTTTTCATATTCTTTAGCTCCTTACAGACAAAGTAGGAATTGTAGACAGAAAGCGATTGATACACTCTGCTATTTTGCTGTAGAGACAGAGTAGAAGAACATTTGTATTTGTAAGGCCAAAAAAAAGAAAGACAATAACGCACAAAGACACGGATCATAAAAGAAAGAGACAGAGAGAAAGTGATACGTGGAGCAGACTGTAGCGCTGGGGTCAGGAGAGCATTATTCTCCAGTCATCTGAATAGACAACGTGACACAGGAAAAATCCACGCCCTTATCACCGGCAGCCATACTAAATTACCGGATGTGGTCTTAGATAATACTTACCTTGTGAATTTTCATGACCCTGACTTCTCAGGTCTTCTTTGCTTAGAAAAACTCTACCAGTGTCACCTTCGGATATGGGAAAGCCCTTGAATGCTTTATTTGTGTTTTGCGATTGTTTTCCAATGCTATGGAGTTAGCATGACCTATTCTCAACTGTTTCAGGGGCTGCAAATTCCACTTGCTGCAACCACAGAGCTCCGGAAAAATGAAAGGAACACTCTGTCTGCCGTGATCATTTTCACAGTGAAAGTTTCAAGTGAATTATTCAGCGAATAACAGAATCAAATTCAGACTTTTTACTTGTTTCTGGAAAGTTGGAAAGTTCATTTACTTTTAAGAGCACATAAACAGACACTGAGAGCTTGTATAATGCAGATGACTCAATGAAATCCTTTGGGAGTCGTTGAGGTTTATTTTTAGGCCTGTGGCCGTGTCCGGCTTGTTTCTCAGTGAATTGTCGGTGTTGATGATTGTAGAGGAGGGTAAATGAGGGGATGTGTGGACGTGAAGACTTGCTGGAACATTCTGTAACAAAATGGAGAAGTGTTTCGAGATGTTTGACATGAAGAAAGTGTGCATATGAGCATATGTCTGAACTGAACTGTGGAGTGTCACACTTGTAGACAAATATGGTCACATGTTACATCTGTCACATGGGTAAATGTTGCAACAGGAATTCGTTTTATCCGACAGCGGGTTCGCAGACACGAAACTATAAACGTATCAGCTGCTTTCAGGGTTAGTTCACAGACAAGTTCAAGTCTGTGTCTTTTCTGTTTTAAACACTTGAGAAACAATGAGAAGGCGTCACTGGAGCAGCCTGTGACGCTCAGGAAGTTTTCCTTCCCTTTATTTTCACTCTTTTTTCCTCTTCGGCTTCAACCCCGTTCAGAGCCCACGTTTCCCCCTCCTCGTGTCGTTTCCCATCTGCTCTGTAGATTATCAGCAGGTCAAACGGCGTCATCTGATTAAAATGAACAGGATCATACGAATTAAAGGCCTAATAATAGTATGTGTTGTGGTTGGTATAGCTGGCAAAATTTAGGAAATGATAAGTGAGTTTTCATGCTGTTTCATTTCCACTCACGCTGGTGTAATGTGAATCTGTTGTTCCTCATACTATACGCTTTTGGTTGTTGATGTCTGGATAAATACATTCTTATGCAATAAACTTGGGTTTGACTATGTGGGTGTATCCGGTTTAGTAAAAGTAAAGGTGTGCCCAGGTGTTCGTGGGCTGTGCATAGTTTTGGTTATTGTCATGCAACTTTCATATGAAGTCATTTCCTGCTTTTGAGAAGATCCCATGAACCCACACACACACACACACACATACGTGAAATCAAACTCAGGAAGGGATGTGAAAGGAGACAAACACTCATAATTTTCTTTGAGCGAGGAAGAGACAAACAATGACTGTGGCCTTCATACTGTCAGGCCTTACATAAACGTGATGACTATTTAACTTAAAAATAATTTATTATTTTTGTATCATATTGTTTTGGTTGACTATGTTAAAACATTAAATAAAGAATTAAAAAAAATGTTTAAATATCTTTTTGATTTGTTTTATTGTTATATTTAACTACATTTTTAACATTTTCAAACTATTTTAAATATATTTAAAAATTTGATAATTTGTTTATTTTTTGTTTGAATCATTAAATTGAACATTTATCTAAAGATCATTTATTTCTTCTATTTATTTTTAAGTGACACTCTAAGTACTTATTATTTAAATATTAAATATAAACATGTATTTATAATATTGATCATATTTTAATATAATGGTATTACTTTGTTAAATAAATTGATATAAATATAAATTTTAAATATAAGATAGTTGAAGATAGTCTGATTTTCAATTTCGATCAATGTGCCATTTTATTTTATTTTATTTTATTTTATTTTATTTTATTTTAGGAGCGGTGAAGCCTAGACAGAAACGTGGAGATAAAGAAAGCCCATGGAATCAGATTCAGTATCTCTTAAGTGCACTTTGTGGACCACAAATAGAGGCCTTTTCTTTATTGCTGTGGTTGAAGTTGTTTGCAGACACATTTTGAGGAATTTTTTGTGTATTCTCATTCTAAAATGTCCTAAATAGTTTCTATTAATAAGTAGTTTCTATTAGTAGTCTTATTCCAAGTCTGCCTCAAGGAATCTTTATTACGTCCTACCGATGTCACAAGACTTTCAGGCTTTTTTGCCAATATCCATGTTCAAACACGTTGAGGATCCATTCTGAAATGCCATGAAACTGAGTATGCCTAATTAATTAAATCTAGTATATTCAAATATAGCACATTAAAGGAAAAAATCAGTTATTTTTCATCACCTAGCTACTGTTGCTGTTATTTTTTTCCGTGGGAATACAGAGTAAAGCTATTGTATGACTTCAGAAGTGGTCACTATGAGCATATTATAAAGAGAGGATCAAAAGTATGTGAACATTTTTTTTAAAAAAATAACTTTTTTGTGTGTGTTCCTCAAAACAAAAACAGCATGTGTGTGTCCATATGTGTTGTAACATAAACAGACTCTAACAAAGGCTCCCCAGGAAGTCGTGCTTACAATCTTCATAACTACACTAAATCAAAACTGTGTTTCCAAGTATTTGACAGTGCCATGAGCTGAACAACCTGTTCAAGTTTTTTCAAAAATGTATACACAGATATGGTTTATAAAACACAAAAAACATACATGTTGATTCTGCTTCACATTTTCCCGCGAGCACAAGGCCGCACAGATCATTGCGCTGAATTATGGGACACATCCTGCAGCCCAGATGAGAGTATCCTGGTGTCAACCACCACCATCCTGTATTTTGTCAAACAAAATCTGCTCGTTCCTCTCTGATTGCATACTTCTGTTCCCTCTTCACTAAAAAAACCCTTTAGCGATGCAAAAGTTTGTGCAACATCTTCCAACATTCCAAACAGTGTCCTTAGACTCACCCAAAACCCTTCCCCTTAAAAATAAATGAAGAGAGGAGGAGGCATGGAAAGAATCTCTGCTTAACTAAGTGATGGCAAAAATATGTAACCATTATAGGCATGCAAAAAGTGCTCTTTAAGCAGATCATAAAAAGCATGAAAGATCATTACACTGAAAATCTGGAGTCTGAGGGTGTAAAAAAATCAAAATATTGAGAAAATCGCCTTTAAAGTTGTCCAAATCAAGTTCTTAGCAATGCATATTACTAATCAAAGATGAAGTTTTGATATATTTACGGTAAGAAATTTACAAAATATCTTCATGGAACATGATCTTTACTTAATATCCTAATGATTTTTGGCATAAAAGAAAAATTTATAATTTTGACCCATACAATGGCTATTGCTACAATATACCCCAGTGACTTAAGACTGGTTTTGTGGTCCAGGGTCATATATACATATATATATATATATATATATATATATATATCAATCCCAAACCTGATTTCCCTTGCAAATCTATGTGAATATGCACATAACATGGAAGGTTTTTCAACAACAGAAGTAAAATTAACTGAAAAAATGCCATTTCACCCGCCTGTTCTGCCTTTGGGAGAAAGATTGCAACATTGGATTTATTAAATTTACATAATTGTTTTACTCATAAGGTGTTTTCATCAGTGGATATTAAACACATCAGACAGGTTATTTTGCATAACAACCATGATGGATAGTTATTGTTTATGAGTGTAAAGGGTAATTCATTTCGCCTATGAGATAATAATTAATATTGGTAACACTTTAGAATAGGGAACACTTATTCACTATTAACTACGCATTTTGCCTCAATAAATTCCTAATTTGCTGCATATTAATAGTTAGTAAGGTAGGTGTTAAGTTTAGGTATTGGGTAGGATTAGGGATGTAGAATAAGGCATTAATATGTGCTTCATTACTACAAATGGCTAATATTTTAGTAGTATGCATGCTAATAAGCAACTAGTTAAGAGACCCTAAAATAAAGTGTTACCTTAATATTTTATAACAGGACAAATATTTTTCTGAGCCTACATGCATTATATGTCTGTTGTAGTGAAATCACAAGCTGCACACAATGAGTCTGACAGCAATCTTTGCAAAAGACCACATCACTTTTGTTGCACTATAATACTGAGCATTCCAATAATAATCCATTTAAGACCCTTGGTTTGTGACCATTGTAAAGAAGGCCATTTATGTCTTTTTGTAAGCACACCTTTACAGATGAAGCGGAGCAGATCACTCAGTCACGAGGGCCTGATTTCACAATACTTGTGCATTGCATCAGAGGCTTGGCATGAATGATTACCTTGTGCCTTCTGTGCTGAAATCAGAATTCCCCTTGTTATCACCCCTTCAAAGACTTTTTAAGAGAAATTGTTAATTTATAATGACAGTTTATAGGTTATTCAGGTAGAGGGGGCGGCAAACCATCCTGAATGCTACGTTGTTTGCCTACACAGTGACAAACTTGGGGCTTTTTAACTTTATTTTGTGAGAAGAGGGAAAACAAAATAAGATTATGATGATTGAATTTGGCTAATTTGTATAATTGTCAGAGTAAGGTTTTATAAAGTGGTTAGGAATTTGTAACCTAGTCTAATTCTTTTTCACTCTGAGCCAGAAACTATATTTGTTGGTTTTCTTCTTTCTTATTCTTTTTTGTTAAAGCCTATTGTTATTATTATAGTTTGAAATGTGACATTAATATAAGATTACAAATGGCATAACTTGTATTAAAGACTTAAAAGGCGCCGAACTGTAGGAATGACCCAGTAGTACTACAGCAACCTACAAATCACGGCTCTTTCATTAGTCGAGATTTCAATCACTCTGATTGGCCAGTGAGACTGACGTCACGTGACGTCACCGAACTGTGTCTAACTTTTTTTTTAACTTGACAATAAGATCAGAGAGAAAGCGTCGCATTACACCAACCGCGTTTCCACGAGAAAGCAGCCGAAAATGATTCGGTTCTGACAGGCCGTCACACGTTGGATATATTTTGATTATTGATCAGTTTTTTTAAGTTTATTTTGAAAACATTGTTTCCGGTGACTAAAATAATCACCAACAGTTGGAAAAGTCGGAAAAACACGCCATCCTTTACAGGATGGATAAATATACAACGATGAAAGTCATGGTAAGAAATCACGCTGGTTTTGTTGGGGGTAGATTTGTTAAACAGTGCATATTTTTCAGAGTACTGGATAATTTCATTGGTCATCTGTGTTTGTCGCAAACATGGATATGAATGTGAATTTTTGGTGTGATTAGTCATAACGCTTTGAATGTTACGAAGTCAGTGTCTGTGATTATGCGTTACTTGATCAGACTTTTCGATGCATATCAAGTATATTTTATTATAAACGTGCCCTTGTTTTTTTTTTTTTTTAACAACATTTCGATCAATTTAGTCATTTTTGCTGTTTTAAATCTGATGTGAACGGCTTGTATTATCGCATAAATGCAAGTGGATAGTGATGAACATCGTCAAACTGAACCGCTGAGATTTTATTGTGGTTCACAGTTCAGAACGCTAGAATATTTACAAATATTAACATGGTGTTATGTTTTTATATTGCGTTTTGATTTCGTGACTAATATCAGGAAACCTTTTAATACACACTTTATGTAATAGAAGTCATGTGTAGTTTTCAAAGACAGTGTAGAAGTAAGTCTTGTACACTGGCTCAAAACTTAGTGAGCTGCCTACCTAGGCAACATTTTCCGCCATTCAATGCAATGCCAAAAAGTGCTGCCTAGCTAGGTTTTGAGACAGGCACAATGTGTGGTGTTTCAAGATGTATGTATGTATTTATTTATTTATTTATTTATTTTTTAATATAAAAAACTACAGAGATTAAACAATAACACTTTTTTTAGGTTAACTATGTATAGTTTTCGATACAGATTTTATTTCTTATTTCAAATTTTTGACAATAATGAATAAAACAATAAATATGCATTATAAATATTTTATATTTATATTGTTTAATGTATTTATTTCAAATTAATTACAATATGACAAATTTATTTTCATTTATTTTAAATGTGTATTTATTATTTGTTAATTCGCTTAAGATTCAATGGCTATTATTATTAAGTAATTACATTTTGCGAATACTATTTTGGATGCTGTTTTAGAGGCCCAGAAAATAGTGGCATATTGGTTGGAAGAGTGGAAATATTGGATAAAAACATCAGCTGAACCAATTAGCAGTCATCTCCATGTAGAAAACCAGTTCCCAGACTTCTTTTCTCTTATGAACCTTGCCTTGTGAGAGTTTTTTTAAGAGTAGTGCCAGTGTTAAGTTTATTCCACGTTGAAAGAGCCATTCACTGCCCTTCTGTTGGTTTTTCCAGCTCTGCTCTGCCAAAAGTGGCACTATAAAATGCTTTACTGACTGAATGCGGAGACTCACCTTTAAAACTTTTCCCTTGAGTCCAGAGCCACGCTGGGCTCACACTGTGTATGTTTAACTTAAAATCACACCGTTCCATAAAGCAGCGTCTTGAGAAAAACAGGATGGCTGTTGGCTTGAACTTAAGTGTATTTTTTGTAAATGCATCTATTATGTAATTATAAAGAAGCAGTTTAACCAGTGGTTAATTAGTAAATTAGATAATGAAATCATCAAAGGGAGTGTTGGCTCTATTAACTAGTAATCTTACAGTGACTGTTACCTCAACAACCTCTCTTTCCCATAAGTTCCAGGTAAACTCGCCCTGCTTTGAAGCCCATGTTTGTTTATTGAAATGACAGGGCAGAGATTGTTTGCAACATGACTGTTTATGGACGCTGTAAACTTTGCTAAGTTATAGGTCTGCTCTGGTTGGCTGGTTACTAGATGAAGATAGCTCATCCTTGCCAGTCTGCATAGCTCAAACATTCCTGGGCCAGTGAGAGCGGATGGGGAGGGGGTGGACGGAGGCGTACGGCTCCCACTGTAAACTTCCTGTCAACGCAGATGGCAGTGACAGGAATCAGATCTTTGTATACTTTTTCCACCCACAGTCACAAACATTTTGCATACAATCGAAGCAGGGGTCCCTGCTCTTGAGGTCTTTCCATTTTCTTCCCTTTGTGCTTGGGATTACTTCGGATCACAAACAGATAAACGTTGTTTCTTTTCACTTTGTGCACAGATTTCTCTCTCTTTCTCCTCCCGTCTTGACCTTTTTTGCCCTCTCACACTCCTTCGATGTTATCGGAGTGTGCTCTCCAGGGTGTGGGCATGGACAGGAAGTGTGCACGGTATCTCTCCGAGCGGCTCTGAAATCCAAACAGGACATGTGCTACATACCTCGGGATCCACAAGAAAGACTCCAGAGCGCAGTCGACATCCCGCTGCTCGTTAGGAGCCTTTTAAAGCCACTTTCCACCGTCAGATGTTTATAGAATCCACATTTACAAGGAGACAGGAAGAGAGAAGATTGCGTGATGCAGTTAAATGCAACGCTTATTATCAGAGTAATCAGAATGATGTGAATGTGTGGGAGCCTGTGTGTGTTTTAGAAATCGTACCGTATCTGTTTCTTAGTCTATGCTGTAGATTACCCACAATAAACAAGGCCCAGAAGTGTTTATACAAAGATGAGAAGCACATTTATCCTGCTCTCATGCTTTACGGCTATTATGCAAGGATGTTGTTATGTTGATGAGTAGTTGACATGAAATGCTTCAGGGAACTCTCCATTCAATTGTTTATTTTTTTAGTTTGTAATTAGTATGCATGGAGCTTGTAAAAACGTTTTAAAATGTGTATATTTTACATGTTTTTGTTTTTGCACAGTGATTTTAGGCTAAAATCCAATGTCGATGATATGAGTAGTAGATGATGAAGTAATGATGCTGCTAAAACATTATTTGTCATGCTGAGGGAAATTTGTTTTACATGAAAATTAACATGAAATGCTTTAGGGATGTTGACTTTCATGCAATTTGACATGTTAGACTATCAAAAATGTTTTTAAACAGCATTTTGCTAATTTAATAATTGTTATACTTGCAGCTTTTTAATTTAAAATATATTATATTTTAAAAAATATAACATATTTTTGTAGATTTTATTTGTTTTTTGGTTTTTGTACATTTAAAAAAATAAGATTTTAAAAGTGCAAATATTCTGTAGTCTTATTAATTAATATAAGCCAAATAAGGCAAGATAATATATTATTGCCTTTCTGACTTATTTGGCTTATGTTAATTGCATTTTTAAATACTTTATTGTTTAAAAAGTATTTTACCTATTTAAAATGAATAAGTAAGGCAAACACTTGTTTAAATATGGTGAAAAACTTGGTGGTTACATGACCTAAGATATAGACATTTGTAAAAATGTTAATCTAAAACTTAATGTTAAATTGGGAGATCATACGTTTTCGTGAGTCATAAAATCATGTGCAAAATTTGCAGCTTATTCATCCTCCTTGTGGCAAATGTTAAAGTTGTGTGGCTTCAAAAAGTTCAAGTAGTGGGAGACAAAATGAAAGATTATTTGCAGTCGAAACGAAAGCGTCTTGATAGCGTGTGGGTTTGTGGTTAGGCTTATTTCATTTGCCATTTAGCTCGTCCCAGGAAAGGTGAGGCATCTGTCAGTGTTTCATTTATTTCTAAGGTGGCCACACCTTACAGGTCACTGCACCCAGATTCAGTGACTGAACGAGAGATGTGTTACATATATTACAATGTGTCTGCTATTCAGCTACCCTTCTATTCAACCCCCACTGACTCCAGTTAAAACGCTAATAGTGTGCATTTCT
>JAFVLL020029643.1:0-42253 GCA_021397915.2 Tor tambroides | reverse complement strand
ATTTTTTTCATGACGGGGATTTCCTGAGGAAGTCAGACCAAGGGGGCTTTCCAGTTACTAGACTTCATATCAACAGCACCCTGCCACAGTGGCGGCTTCTCTACCTTTTCGTGTACCTCAACCGAGTCGTTTTTGGAACATTCCGATGTCAAAATGACCCGATTTGATCCTACGGCCGTTGTAGCCTGTTTGAGAAGCGAGGACGGAGCTGTGGCCGCGTAAATTTGGACGTTGTTGTCTCGGTGTGTCTGTCATATGAGTGGACCATCCGTGGCTCCTTTCGTGAAATTCTTCAGAGAAACACGGTTGGATCATCGGACGACATCGTTGACCAACTGATTCATGTAAGTGGATGGCTAGTATTTCACAGATCCACATGTAAAATAACGTGTAGCTCATGTTAGTGAAAGGTGAGATTAGGCAAACCCAAAGTCTATGGATTCACCTACAGTAATCAAAGTGTGTCTTGCTTTGATCTGAGATGTTCACCTGCTCTCTTGACGGTCTCCTGGACAAACAGGGATGTTTTGGGTTCCGATTCTTGAAGTTGTGAGACACGTAAGGCTATCAACATGTTAACAGGTTAAATCCTGAACAGCTGCTTTACAAATTCATGATAAATGATTGTGCTGCCATTGCTGGTAGAAGACCTTCTCACCTTTGCATGTGTATGTATGTATGTATGTATGTGTGTGTGTGTGGTGTACTTTCCACTTTTGCTTTTATTATGAGTACAGTTGTGATCTTTTTACATTTTATAGGTCTGTAAATTCCACATGTACGTTTTATATAGGCTTTGTTGTATAGAAAGAGCGTACGGTATTTAAACTAAAGCCTGTATAACCTTCATACAGTGTGATCTTTAATGTTTTTCTGCTCTTTAATCTTCTGTGGTCTTATTCCTTGGGGGCAATACCTAACTTGCAAAATTCTTGCATGATTTAGGCCTGTAACGTTACGCTACTGATGGAAAAAACCATGATGGCATACTGTATTCCACTGTTGGATGCAGTTTATGAGACAGAGAATGGGTGTACTTATTATTGTTAACACAATGCTTCTGTACTAATTTAGTTTTAAATGTAGAGATTGACCAGTACTGATTTTTCACAGCGAATATGGTGATAAACCTATATGTAGAACCGATATTTAATTGTTTTATGTATGCTTTTTTTGCACCATGTTTTCTACAAAAATATAAAACACAGTATTTTAAATATATTAATCAACACGTATAAATAATGTCAGCTAATAATAATCACATATCTATACACTACCGTTTATTTTTAATGTTTTTGCTCACCAAGGCTGCATTTATTTGATAAAATTTGTCAAATATTATTGCAATTTAAAAGAGCTGTTTTCAATATATATATATTTTGATGTCATTTATTTATTTGATGGCAATGCTGAATTTTCTGCAGCAATGTCACATGATCTTTCAGAAATCTAATATGCTGATTTGGTGCTCAAGAAACATTTCTTATCAATGTTGAAAACAGTTGTGCTGCTTGATATTTTTGTGGAAAGCATGATGCATTATTTAAAGTATTCTTTAAATAGAAACGTCAAGAGAACCGCATTTATTTGCAACAACGTTCTAAATTTCACTTTTGAGCAACTTAATGCATCCCTTCTGAATAAAAGTTTAATTTCTTCAAAGAAAAACTTACAGACTCTAAGCCTTTGAACAATAATGTGTATAAAGTTTAGCTCTTGATTTTAGATTTGTGGGTTGTAATTAAGTGTAATTATGTTTAATGCTGAAAACAAAGTAACTATTATGTGGGGAGCTGGGCACTATTGAATTTTTCTGCAAGCTGTGGATACATGTGGTGGCTTATGTAAATTAGGTAATGTTATACCAAGAAGAATCATATTAAATATATCAGTAAATTCAATATCCTATAAAGTGATTACTGACAAATAGTAAAGTGTAAA
This sequence comes from Tor tambroides, assembly GCA_021397915.2. NCBI lineage: Eukaryota > Metazoa > Chordata > Actinopteri > Cypriniformes > Cyprinidae > Tor > Tor tambroides. The sequence continues at coordinate 40,312 of JAFVLL020029643.1, read as the reverse complement.
TACAGATTGTCAGTCTTTCTCTATTTACGTAGCCTGATGAAAAAATAGCCAGTGGACAGAAGCAGTTTAAAAATCTAAAACAGTCCAACATGTGCTGCTGTGTGCAGATCAAAACTGAGACTGTTTGAATCCAGCATAGTTTCACTCTCAGAATAACACCGTTAAGTGTTGTGATGCACTACAGGGAACCCATTTTGGGCTTGATTTCAACAGAAGTTGGAGCAGACGCTCTTCTAAAAGCAAAAGGTGGCTGAGAAGATGACATAAGCCCAACTTCTTCCTTTGTATTTTCACAAAAATTAACCCCTTTACTTTTTACCCATCACACCTTCATCATATGTTCACATCTGAAATGGTGTTGTATTCCAGTAAGTGGCCTATAGTAGTCACACATGTCTTCCTCTAGTAAAAGGTCAGGCCAGAGAGAGGTGATATTCCCCTTCTTACTTCTCTTTCATTTTTGTTATGAGATCTCCTGCAGCACAAATACATTCAAAGAATCTGTATTACCTTGACGCTCCTCAGCTCTAAACTAACAGTCTGAAATGTATCGTGTTACACTTTTCACCTGCAGCTCTCTCTGGTATTATGTTCTTTTTTGAGATGAATGCTTGCTTAACGCTAACATTGCTTAGTCTTGTTCGTTTTAAGTCGCATGTTTTAATTATATAAACTAGTGCTGTTAAACGATTAATCGCATCCAAAATAAAAGTTTTTGTTTACACAATATATATTTGTGTACTGTGTATATTTATTATGTATATATAAATACACACTCATACAGTATATATTTTGAAAATATTTACATGTATTTACATGTATATTTTTATATTTACATTTATATTATATATAAATGTATTTAATATACAAATATAACATATTTTTCTTAAATATATACATGCATGTGTTTGTATTTATATATACATAATAAATATACACAGTACACAAATATATATTATGTAAACAAAAACTTTTATTTTGGATGCGATTAATCGCGATTAATCGTTTAACAGCACTAATATAAACTATAAATGCACTGATAATATGGGACACATTTTTGTTCTTCATCTTGCTTTTGGGACACACCTCTAAATTTTACCATTAAAAAAATAGTTCACCCAAAGATGAAAAATCTGTCCTTATTTACTTAGTCGTTCTAAACCTGAATGACTTGAATTAGTGTTGCTTTCGTCAACGAAAATTATGACTAAATATCGTCGTCAACGAACCTTTATCACGTGACGAAAAACGAGACTAGACGAAACGTAAATGCTGGTCATGTGACGATGACTATAATTAAAATGTATAATGCAATATTGTTGACGAATAAAAACGAGACTAAATGTGCTTTACAAAATAAAAACTATGCTAAAATGTCTTCATTTTCGTTGACCAAAACGAGACAAAACGAAATGTTATAACGTTATTTCGTCTTGTTTAGTTGCGTTATTATTATTATTATTTTGCAGTATTTCTGTTTCCTGTGTCTCACTTCAGCGGCTGCACCAGGTCGCACTGCGCAGACGCAGGCGACGTCACTTCCTCAAGCCCCACTCGCGGCATTATTTAGAAGACAACAACAAACAACGTTAAGGGACCGATGGCCGGCCAGCCGGGGTTCGTCTTTGGGAGAAAATTTATGTGTGTGTACTTCTAACATGTTTGGGTGGTAATATAAATGTTGTAAATTCAAATCAGAGCATCTTGCGTGTCTGGAATGGATGTATTCTTGAGTCTATAAGGTAACAATATTATAATTCGATAACCTTGTTTGAAATGGGTTTGGCTAAAAGAAAATTTTGGTTTCGTTTATACTACTAGTACTTATACTATATTGACTGGGTTAAATAGAATTGCATTACTAAAAAGACACTAAAATACAATTCTCATTGACTAAAACTAGACTACATGTCATCAGTTTCTCACGACTAAACTAGACGAAAATGTCATCAGTTTTCACACTAAAACTAGACGAAAATAGTCATGGATAATTCTGACTAAAATAAGACTAAAATGCTCAGACTTTTAGTTGACTAAAACTTGACTAGACTAAAAGGAGTATGAACATGACTAAAACTAATAAAAACTAAAATGACAGCTTCACACAAAGACTAGACTAAAACTAAAATTAAAACAGGCTGCCAAAAACAACACTAACTTGAATGTCTCTATAAAGTGAAAGTGAATGGTGAAACGGTTCATTCATTGAATGGAAAAGAGAGTCTTAGACATTCTGCTAAACATCTCCTTTTGTTCTCTTCAAAAGAAATAAAGGCATACAGGTTTGGATCATGAGGGTGTGTAAATGATTTTTGGGTGAACTATCCCTTTACGTCTTTGACTGTCACAATTACAAAAAAAGTAGTTTTTCACCATGAAGTTAACTTTAACTGTGCTATTATGAAATTTTAACACTACCGTTCAAAAGTTTGAGGTCAGTAGTTTAGTTTCTTTGTAGTTTTATGATGTATTACTGCATTTTATTATGCAAGGACACAATGAATCGATCAAAAGTGACAGTAAAGACATGTATAATGTTGCAGAAGATTTCTTTCAAATAAATGATGTGCTCTTGAAATTTGTATTCATTAAAGAACCCTAAAAAATGTATCACGGTTTCAACAAGAAAGTTAAGCGGCACAACTATTTTCAACATTGAAAATAATAATAAATGTTTCTTGAGCAGCAAATCAGCATATTATGATTTCTGAAGGATCATGTGACACTGAAGACTGCAGCAACGACTGCTGAAAATTAGGAATGAATTACTTTTTAAAATCTATTAACAGAAAATTTTTCTTTTAAACTGTAACAATGTTTTACAATGTTACTATTTTACTGTATTTTTGATCAAATAAATGCAGCATTGGCGAGCATATGAGATTTCTCTCAGAAACATAAAAAAAAATCTTATTCATGATTTTTGCTCCAAACTTTTGAATGGTTCGTGTGTATATGAATTTTTGCTTATACAGTTAATTCATTATTTAGTTTTTTTTTACATTTGGATAAGGTCACATAATTCCTGGCATAAAACAATAGTTTACTAGCAGCTGCCTAACGTCTTTTTTTTTTTTTCTTAATGGGTGTTTACGTGCTTTGTGTGTGTGTGTGTGTGGGTGTGTATGTGTATTGTCAGCAGTGACAGAGAGGGATGAGGCAGCAAATGGAAAAGCCCCTTAAATATTCCTGGAAATCCCTAGAGAACTGCACGTTCTGGTCAGCCACCAGTACATGGATTTTTATATGTACTCTGAATATTTCTTTTATTTGTTTGTGTAGTTGGATATTTTTCTTTCTCAGAGTTTGTGGATTATTTCAGGGACAGTTTTATCCACACTTGTTGGTAGTTAGTTTTATTTTTGATCTTGTGAGACAAGAGATAGAGAAATACCTGTACCTTAAGTAAAACAGAAACAAAATCAGGGATGAGATCCACTGAACTTTCCAACACATCTAACTGGGAATATTTGCTTTTGTTTTCAAGAGTGACTGGATTTTTTCCAGTCATAATGTCCAGTAAAGAGAGCTGAAATCAGTTGAGTTACTGTTGTCGTAATTTTACAAAAGGCATGTTGGGCCATGGATAGCGTTTGTGAAACACCCAACCATCACTAAGGCTGTAACGTGTTGTATACGTCAGATGGGATTTAACTTTTCTTGCTGAGAGTGTGAATAATTTAATTGGGTGTGACTGTGTGTGAGTGTGAGCATCCCACATGGCTGTCCAAACATGGTTGTCATCTTCCTCCCTAAAGCCATTTATCTGGGCAACAAACCATTAATCGGTTAAAAAAATAATAAATAAATAAATAAAAAATCAGAGGGCTTGTCCAGAAAAGTTTTTAGCATGTTGCTATTATGGCAATATATAATCACAATTTTGGTCAATTTTGGTTAGATTTTTTTTAATTGTTACTCAGTGAAGTTGTGAAGTCCTGTCTGGTGAAGTACTTATTGAAGTTTTTTTTTTTTTTTTAATTTTAACTGGATGTTTGAATTATATTTCAGGTAAATCATTGAAAATGAAATAAAAATGGACCCAAATAAATTGTATATACAGACATTCCAATAAATAGCGCAATAGTAATAAATGACAATAAATTTTATTTAACTTATATTATACTTTATATATATATATATATATATATATATATATATATATATATATATATATACATAAATTGTATGTTTGCCCAAACAGGAGCACAATAGCAAAAAGTAATTTTTTTTTTTTTTTTTATCATTTTGTTCATATTTGTTGGAAGCCATAATTGTAATTGAAAATAAAAATTTATTAATCTTACTGGTGAAGTAAAGATTCTATTTTTCAATGTAAGTTCATGGGATTTTTCAGCCATTTTATCATTCGCCATACATAAATTATCAAGCTGAATGGTTGAAAAAGAAGTAGCACACGTCTTTTCAAAAGTTTCACAATTTGAGGTACCGTTTTTGTCCGTAGTACAGTCAGTGCGGGATGAGTTACGTGCTGAAGTTACTACTTGGTGTTAGTAGTTTGTTCAGATCCGTAACCTCGAATATGCCTTGGCAAACAACAATACTAATGTTTTATTGTCAGGAGCAGTTGTTTGTCACTGGATGCTAGGCCAAACCATTTCGACTGATCTATAACTGAGCTCTAATTTCTAAGTTTACATAAACATGTACCATAAATAGCTATAATTTCAGTTTCCTTTTGTGTCAGAAAGTCTCTGTACTGGAGAAGAGGCATGTGCGGTGGGTACCAGTCACTCTTGTGGAATAACTGTGGTATCCTCTGCTTAAAGGAATTCTAACAGCATTCAGCAATGGAGCCGGGACCTTCCTGCATGGGTGGTTGGTGTGTATCTGGCTCATAGGGGAGATATTATTAGAGTTAGAGAGCTATGCCTGTTATGAAGGGATTTCCCAGTCTGAGAGCTGCCGGTCAGGAGCTGTTGATGTGGCAATGTAAGCACAATGTTTAAGCGTCGCCTCGGTGGCAAGTATTAGAATATGAAAATGTAAAAGGAGATGACTAACTTCTATCTGTCTGACCTTGGCTCGAGAAGTGAAACAGGCAGAGAGGCAGAAACAAAGCTGTTGTGATGTCAGACGGCATTAAGAGGTTAATAGGTCTGACGACGCCCTCGTCACTTACTCGCAGTCAAGATGATTCAGTCATGGCTTACTTTGCCGTCATGTTATTCATAACATTTGTGGAATGAAAATGCTGACATCATTTTATAATAATTTGGTTTTGTGTGTATCAGAAATACTGCTTTTGTAAAGGTTAATATAGATCAATGTACTTTTTATAAAAATAAAACTGATCTTTTATTGAATAATAAATAAGTGTAGAACAATGATACATGGTGAATAGGGATAATATATATATATATATATATATATATATATATATATATATATTGGCTTAACATTTATTATCAATTTAACATTATTGGCCAGAATTGCATTTTTTGGTTTATCCCTAATGATAAAACAATAAAAATGGATTTTTATGTACACTGAAGTTCACTGCAAGTTTTTTGTTTAATTATTTTTTATACGGTAAAAACAGTGATAAAGTAATATTACTATTTCAAATAACTGTGTGTCTGTGTGTCTGCATGTATGTGTGCGTTTGTATGTATATATATATGTATATATATATATATATATATATATATATATATATATATATATATTATTGCTGTCAAACGATTAATCACAATTAATCGCATCCAAAATAAGTTTTTATTAACATAATATATGTGTGTGTACTGTGTATATTTATGTATATGTAAATACAAACACATGCATGTGTATATTTAAGAAAAATGTTGTATTTAAATATTAAATATATTTTTATATAATATAAATTATATGAATATAAATATAAACGTAAATACATGTAAATATTTTCAAAATATATACTGTATGTGTGTCTTTATATATACAAAATAAATATACACAGTAGACACACATATGTTGTGTAAACAAAAACTTATTTTGGATGCGATTAATCGCGATGAATCGTTTGACAGCGCATATATATATAATATATAATATATAATATATATATATATATATATATATTTTATTCCTGTGATGTTATTCCTTTATTAAATTTATTCCTGTGATGGCAAAGCTAAACGTTGTAGCTTATTATTATCAATGTTAAAAACAGTTGTGCTGCCTGATATTTTTTCTGGAAACAGTGATAGATTATTTTTCTCAGGATTATTTGATGAACAAAGTTCAAAAGAACAGCAGTCCTTTGAAGTATCATAGTCCATGTTACTGACTAACTTTTGAATGATAGTATTTATATTCCACAACAATGTAAAGGTACATCTGAAGGCGTTCCTATACATGCTGTGCACTTACATTTATTGATTTTTTTAAATTTTTTTATTTGTTTATTATTATTTTTTTAACATGGGCAATTTATATTTGTCTGCAAAGCTAATTTCAAGCATTTTGACAAATTTCCACAACTAACGCGATGAACTACACCGGTGGTTTTTCTAGTAGGACACCTGTGTGACCATGAGAGGAACTGACTCATTCATCCAGTAAAATCACCTTGGGAGTAGTAAAAGTAATTACAAGAGTGAAGTTAGTCAACTGAAAGTCAAGCATCATTTGTTTGCCGATGCCACTTGGTTTGATGTATTGCTGACATTTTAAGTGTGTCTGAAGTGTCCAAATGCTTTTGAGGGCTTCAGGTAGTCAGACCTTAAATCCATCAAACCCACTTCATAAAGTTGGAACAGTATTCCTACTAAACACTTAACAGCACTTGTGTTCTTGAGACAATGGCAGCGAGGCAGCCACAAATTGGTGTTAGCCAAGGGGGTCTGGATCCAATCAGACAACAGCCCATTCCATTTTAGTTTCAGTATTGTTTCCCAGACAATACAGAATTCTTGACAGCTTCAGTTTGGAAAAGAAATAATTTAATGTGCCAAAGATGACCGAAGACTATCCTTTTTCATCTTTCAGGATGTCATGTTTTGGACGTCATTGTGAACTTTTTCTGTAACTAAGTTATTCTACATTTAAATTTTTCTCATGTTCATGTTATGGGTGTAGAGTTTAGATCCTAATCTGTCTGTTTTTCTTCAGGTCATGTCCGCAGGGCGTAATGTGGAACAGCAGATTGCCCTGCAGCAGCGTCCTCCATCTCTTGCCATGCCCTCCATGGCCCAGCGGCCCAGGCCCGAGCCAGGTTTCTTGCCCCTGCATGGCGGATTTAGGGACCACTTTGTCACGACACCCGAGGCCAAGTATCGCTGCGAGGCCTGCAGACTTGTGCTCTGTAACCCTCGGCAAACTGAGTGTGGACATCGCTTCTGCGACAGCTGCATCACAGACCTGCTCAGGTGGGCAATGGTTCATTAGTGAGCTTCATACGAATGCTGTATTAATAGGGAAGCTGCAGCATCACAAGCCAAGGAATAAGCCAAGCGATATCAGATTTATTTATATAAAGCTTCCAACAAATTTCTTGTCCTGTCTGGGTATTCTTTATCTGGATTGCATTTAGTACTAACCTGCACAAAATGGAAAACTTACCTAATTTTTAATTCTCCAGTGTACAAAGTATAGCATTTATGCTATATGCTAGTAGGGGTTAAAGAGTAAAAAATAAAGGTTTTAAATAGAGAAATAGACAGGTGATTTTAAAATAATAGACATGTTGTTCTGTGGAATCATTAATGAGAGGTCAGATGACAAATCAGGAAACAAAATTGAAAGGTTATTTTACCATTGTGAAAGCAAATATTAAAAAAAAAAAAAATACACCCATCATCGAATGTGGCCAGAAACTCTACCTCACCACCTCCAAATGTTGTTTCATTAATTTGAATGTGAATGTTTCTTGGGTGCATTCACAGCTGGATTTTAATATGGTAAAGTGATGTTCAATTGTGATCTGATTGATGAAAATACATGTTATTGCCAGGTGTACAGTGGGCCAGTGTTGCTAAATATGATTGAAGTCAGGGGTTCAAACTTCCAAGGCCTTAAGATGACTTAAAAATGTTTAGGGATAGTTAATTAAAGGGATAGTTCACCCAAAATTGAAAATCCTGTCATTAATTACTCACCCTCATGTCGTTCCAAACCCGTAAGACCTTTGTTCATCTTTCGGAACACAAATTAAGAAGTTTTTGATGAAATCCGAGAGCTTTCTGACCCTACGTAGATCAATTCCGACATTATGGAGAGTACCATGTGTATCACGCGCATACGTTGTTTACTCTCGATAATGGCAGAAGACATGATTAGGAGGAGAAGAATTGTTGAATAAACTCATTATTTCTGTTTTCTTTGCACACAAAACAAGTATTCTCGTAGCTTCGTAAAATTACAGTTGAACCGTCATTATGGACTATTTTAACGATGTCCTTGCTACGTTTCTGGGTCTGGGAACATTTCAGTTACATTGCTGTTTATGCAGGGTCAGAAAGCTCTTGGATTTCATCAAAAACATCTTAATTTGTGTTCCGAAGATAAACGAAAGTAAGCTTAAAAAAAAAAAAAAAAAGCTAGAAATTAAGCTATTTCTTATTTTAATTCACCCCCTCAACAAGACCCCCTTTTTTCTTTGAAGAACCAGGGTTTATATTGTCTTAAAAACCTGAATAAACACGGTAGCGTAATTTTGAAAAGTGTGATTTCTAGACCTGGAAAAGTCATGTAAATGAATAAATTGATAAAACTTTGAAACTGGAAAAGTCATGGGGCCTTTGAATATTGTTGTGGATGGTACTGGGGCCTATAAGTCAAAAAGGTTGAGAACCACTGATTTAAATAGCACTGAAAAATAAACTTGGGGTATTCCCGTTATTTTCATTTCAAAATGTAGGTCATTTAAACTACGGATACAATTTGTTTACAGTTGGATCCCACTTTTTTTTTCAGTAAGCCTAACCCAGTTTGTCCAGCTGATCTAGAACCACTCTTTGAAGATAAGGTAAGAAAGTGAAGCCAAAACCTACAAGGACACACCCACTCCGTTACATATTAAATCTCACTCACACAGCTCCAAGTGAAAGTAATGTGGGCCATATAACAGGCACACAACACATCTCTGTTATACAGGCCGTGTAACGGATTTTTTTTTTTCTTTCTTGTGACGTTAGATATTCCGGGATGTTTGCTGCAATAGGGAAATTATGGCTCTGAAGGTCTACTGCCGAAGTGAGAAAAATGGATGTAAAGAACAAATGAGTTTACAGCAGGTCATGGTAAGTCATATGATTCTTAGACACAATAGTCTACATATCATATGGTAAATTCCTCCCGACCAGAACCTGCCTCGAGCGCAGAGAAATGTGAGCCTAGACTTAAACTGACTCGCATATCATTTTATAAGTGTGAGAATGGACGAATGTAGTTTTATTGATAGATTACATGCCGTGTGTGTTATGTTTAAGAAGAGATTTTTTTTGGTAAAGTTAGGTTACAAAATTCAGATTTGTCTCTCTCTTTTCAACAGGACCACTTGGAAGTTTGTCCATACTTCGAGGTGCCGTGCCCCTTGGGAAAGTGTAAGGAGAAGATGATGAGGAAAGACATGTCTGAGCACTTGAGCCGCAAATGCAAACACAGAGAGATCACCTGTGAATTCTGCAATCACAAGATGGCCCTCACCGAGTTACAGGTAACACGCATTACCCAAAACCCCCCAGTTCCCATAAAAAAGGACCTGAAATCTAATGGAAAGTACTTAGAAATTCTTGAGATCCTTTTTCAGTTATCATTGAGTTTTTTTTCCTTGTTTGGAATTAGTGGATGTCTCAGTTCCTCTATGAGAAGTATTCCCCTTGTGTTCTGCCATTAATGTCCCATGACATTTGAGTTTCATATTTGTACGAGGAACTTGAGGGAATCTCCCGTTATGTTGACTGTCATTTAGAGAATGATCGATGTATGTTTTCACTTTAAGAATGCTTTCTGTTTTTCCGCCTGGTTGATCCTGTCATAGTTACTCCACACACTAACAGTTTTGTTTTAACCGTGAAAGTGTCAGTATGCAGTGTTTTAGTGCATTTCAGTCTAACCGTCGTCTCTCTTTACAGAAACACAAAGATACAGTCTGTCCTGCATTTCCTGTAGCATGCCCTAATCACTGCTCGTTTTCTTCCATTCTAAGAAGTGAGGTAGGCTTGGAGTGCATTGAGCATTACTTTTGATTTACTAACGTGTGTGTTTTGCTTTTAAATGCATGAACAGTCATTTCAATTGTAAGTGAATGATAAAGGCAGATTAATTGTGATGTATTTATGTGTCTCCTATAGCTGTCCAGTCATCAGCATGACTGTCCAAAGGCCCAAGTGACCTGCTCCTTTATTCGCTACGGATGCTCCTTTAAGGTGATTATTCTTGAGCAGACATTGATTTAAAGGACATTTGAAATGTACTAACATTGCAGTAGTATAGTACTTCCATGTTGATTAAAATTCTAATTATTTTAAAGGGGCTGACTCAAGAGATGAGGGAACACGAGTCCAGTTTTGCGTCTGAGCACCTGAGAATGATGGCAGTCAGAAACACCACACTAGAGGCCAAGGTAGACTTTTATAAACATTTATATTTAACATATCAGAAACAAGAAGCTGGTGTTTCCGGTGTGAAAATGAATATGCTTTTTCCTGTTCATATTTCCACCATGCATGTAGTCAGATTAAACATGTACACTGATTAATCTGTGTGTGTAGGTAGAGGATGTTAAGAGCGAGCTGATGGAGCGTTATAAAGTTCTGCCCAGCCTCAGCAGTCGTCTTGCAGAGGTTGAGACTCAGTATGAGGAGATGAGAGAAAAGAACAGGCAGCTGGAGCAGAAGCTAGTCAGCATGCAGGTGAGAGCCGTCACCAAGTAGCGCTTTTATTTTCTTTTGAGTCATTTGGTGAAGCTAAAAATAACTTCTAATTTGTATAAAGTGACGCAAGTCTGCTGTACTGTGCAATATTTCAGCCTGACATGCTTTTATTTTTTAATGCCTTTGCTTTGTGACATGCCTTCTACAGTGGGCTCAAAGTCTGAGATCCAATTTAAATCTGGAACTAGTTAAAGCTTTTGGATTTTGAACAATAAAAATAAATTATACTGTAAATAAGAAACACTTCTTATTTGTGTCAATTTTCTGTCAAAGATTTCTATCAGTATTCAAATTAGGGAATGTGTGACTGTGACATTTACCATGTTTTATACAAATTAAAGGGATAGTTCCCTTAAAGGGATAAGTCCCTTTAACCTTTCTATAAAAGGTTATTAGATTTCTTGCTTCCATTGAATTGAATTGATGCTCTTTGGAACATTTTTTTAAATGACCAGCAAAACAGGGACATACCAAATACTAAAAATTCTGAAATTCATGTACATTTTTCAGTTCAACTTTTTACTCAGATTGTTATGATGATACAGTAAAAGTAATTTTCATAAATTTCCATTTTTTTCTATTGTTTTTTTTTTTAATAAAAAAAACAACAGTGATCTTAGACTATATTGTTTCATGTTTACCTGTTTGTTATTTGATGACAGTGATTATGTAAAACCTCAATTCAAAATAAATTCCTGTTATTCAAAGAATAAATGACAAAAATATACACTACCAGTCAAAATTTGGGGTTTTGGTATATTAAGTATTGATTTTTCAGAAATTAGTACTTTTATTCAGCACGGACGCATTAAATTGATTAAAAGTGACAAAAATAAATTGTTCTTTTGAACTTTCAAATAATGCTAAAAAAAAAAAAAATGTATCACGGTTTTCACAATTATGTTTCTTATTAAAATCAGCATAATGATTTCTGAAGGATCATGTGACATTGACGACTGAAGTAATGGCTGTTGACAATTCAGCTTTGCAATCACAGGAATAAATTACCGGTACATCTTGAAATATATTAAAATAGAATTTTTTTAAAACTATAATAACAATTCACAATATTACTGTTTTTCTGTATTTTTAATCAAATAAATGGAGCCTTACTGAGCAAAATAGACAACAACAAAATCAAAAAACAAACTTTTAAGGGGTAAAGTATGTACTATACAATTTATTTAAAACGTATTATTGATGTATTTTAATGTTTAAAATAATTGCATTAAGATTTATGACTTTAAATCTAAATCTTAAATCCCCCTTTTTTTTTGCCAAAATTTTTTTTTTTTTTGCAAAACCCAAGGACCCAGTTATGAAATATTAGAATCTGTGATTACAACACTTTAAGCAGTTCTCTATATGTTTGTGTGTGTTTATGTATGTAGATGCTGATGAGTGCTCACTCAGAGAAACTGCTTGAGGTTGAGATGGAGCTGCGGGAGCTTCGTCCACTGCGGACTATGAGGGAGGAGGTGGAGGCTCTGAGAGGGTCTGTGGAGAACATGCGTTCAATTGTATCTTCTCTCGATTCGGGTCGTGTTGGTTCCAGTTCTGGTTCTCACACGCTGGGTAAGAAAATTTCATATACACCTCAATTGTTATACATTATACCAAAATATTCCATTTGTGTTCACAACATTGTTTTTAACACATTTCAATACTGTCAACAGGCTCCTTAGAGCAGCAGCTCTCACGTCACGATGACATGATGAGTGTCCATGACATCCGCCTGGCGGAGATGGACCTGAAGCTGCAGGTGCTAGAGACGGCCAGCTTCAACGGTACGCTCATTTGGAAGATCCGTGACTACAAAAGACGGAAACAGGAAGCCGTGGCCTCAAAAACCCTCTCGCTCTACAGCCAGCCCTTCTACACGGGCTATTTCGGCTACAAGATGTGTGCCCGCGTCTATCTGAATGGGGACGGAATGGGTAAAGGCACACATCTCTCGCTGTTCTTTGTGGTCATGCGTGGGGAATACGACGCCTTGCTGCCGTGGCCGTTCAAACAGAAAGTAACATTAATGCTAATGGACCAGGGGCCGGCAAGGAAACACTTAGGCGATGCCTTCAAACCGGACCCAAATAGCAGTAGCTTTCGCCGGCCCACTGGTGAAATGAACATCGCCTCGGGCTGTCCACTCTTTGTGGCTCAAACTGTCCTAGAGAACGGAACCTACATCAAAGACGACACCATCTTCATTAAGGTGACTGTAGACACCTCAGACCTCCCGGACCCTTGAAATCAACTTCACTGGGTCTAGATCATATCAAGTCACACAGCCCTCCCAGCCAAGACTTCGAAGAGCAGGGCTGAGAGTGGAAGAACCCAGGACAAGTTTGGGTTTATAACAGTCCGAGCCATCAGCTTGTGCTCGAGAGATGGTGCGCTCTTCGGGAAACAACAGTGCCTTGCTGGGCTAGATAGTTACTGCCCTTTGGAGGAGGTTTGAGTAGATGAAATCTCCCACGTCACCCACATCTAAAATGCAGTCAAGAGTAATACGTCAACTCTAATCAACCCAAAGAATGTTAATGTCTCTGGATCTACAAGACGAGGCGAAATGATGGCTAGATGATGTGTTGGTTGACTAACATCAAGCCCAAAGTAAAAGGAAGCTGTTTACACTCATCATCATGAGTATGAATGTGTTTGGGGCTAATGGTCATCTCTTATATACTGACAAGCTTTGTATTGGTAGTTTTGTACAATATGCAAATATGGAACTGACATCTGTTGTGTTGTAGTGGTTTGTTGATGGACAGTTGATGTAGAGAGGAGTTTTGTGATTAGAAAGTCTTGTTTGTGCGGGCAGGGGTGGACGTGTTTCTGTGTAATAGATATAAAGGACCTGACTATGGAGTGTTCATGAAGGACTACATTGGCACTAAACAGTGACCCTGCAAGGGTTCCATTGTCAAAAAGCAAAACCTCAGTTTTTATGCATGTAAAACATATTACATGACTTAACCTTCTCTGCGTTTACCACTTTGACATTATTTTTTGTAATGTTCTAATTAATAGATGCTATGCATCAGAATCTATCGTCCTTTTGTGTTTTGTATTTTATTTTTTAAAACAGTCTGAAATAACGCCTTTATGCCTCCAGCCATGCTGCCAGAGACACATACAATAATCCAGATCATTTTTCATGGTAGGGATGGTTTTTGCACAAGTATTGTTTGAATGTGTAATATATGTATAAATATATCAATATAAAATTGTTGGAAAAAATTCTGAATTCTGTTTTTATGGATGTCAAGGTGAAGTACTTTTTTTTTTTTTTTTTTTTTTTCTTTTCTTTTTTTTTGCGTCTATGCTATGCGACTGCTTTTATTCCTCAGTGTGCAGTTAAGCAAATGTCTTGCAAGAAAAAGTATCAATTTAGAATTTTTTTCCCCGCAAACTAATACCATTGTACAATTTTTATTTTTTTTTTATTTTTTTTTTTTGTGTCTTGATACTGCTAAAACAAAACAACAACAAGAAACAATCATTTAATTTTATTATTTCTTAGGTTTAATAAGAGGTAAGAAGTTATATGTAAGAGGTGTAAACAATAATTTACACCTGATTAATGACATTAAATATTTAGGAAAATCTGATAAGCTTTGAATTGGAAATAAACAATTTCCTAGCTGACAACAACCAGTTCTCCTAAACCAAAAGCCTATTTTGACATGTATATCATTTTTATGGTTGTAATCAGTGCCGATAACTTTTTTTTTTTTTTTTAAACATATTAAGGAGCAAAGAGCCTTTTTAAACATGACTCGTGTTCTCAATTTATGTCAAATGCTTAGAATAAAATATTATGAAATATATTAAATGTTAGATAACAGATTTATAAACCAGGGATTCACTGCAGGCGCGTATTTTTTTATTTTATTTTTTTGGTCACTTTCTGTGGCATTTTTGCCCCATACCCTCTTGAGTTTCTGTAATTACTATTTGGCCTGTATTAAAACGGAATACTGTTATTTCATGGCTGACCACTAGGTGGCGTAAATGCACAAGCCTGACTTCCCACTGTCTGCTGAACTAATATAACGGGGAATTTCGGTCTGAGTGAAACAACGTACAATTACGCCACTCCATAATGGATGTATACAAAACGGATACACAGTTTATACGTTTATCTGCATTGTCAAAATTTGTTTTAAAATGCTTCTTTAAAAGTTCTTTAAAATATCCTAAGGCGCTTTCTTCAAACAATTTAAATTAGGCTTATATTATGTACTGCCGGATGACATTGAGAAGGCATTTCATTTCTCAAATTGCGGCTTTTGGTTTTCTCCTTGTCAGCAACTTGGTTCCTACCGCCCTCAGCAGCGGGAGCTCTCCAGCTTCAAACCGCGCGTCACTCAGCTCATGAATATTCACACCAGCGTCAAGAGAAAGAGAGCGTCACATAAAAGGATACAGGTGAGGTCACGGCGACACACACAGCTGGACAGTCCGTGCAGAGGCCGGTAGACGGGCGAGTGTCAATACTAAAACAAAAATCAAAAACAACACTGGGACAGTTTTAAATTCCTCACATTTAAAAAAAGGAACTAAGGTTGCATCACGTATAAAAGAGAGCTCCGCGAGGAACGGCAACATGTTCACTTGGGTAAATAAGGAACAGGGTGGAAGGAACAAGGAGGGAGACATGTTTCAAACAGTGACTGAAGGACTTCAAAGTCTTTATACTAAAAAACTTCTGCCTTTGGAGGAGACCTACCTCTTCCATGACTTCCACTCACCGGCGCTGGAGGAGGCGGACTTCCAGAGCAAGCCTATGGTCCTTCTGGTCGGACAGTATTCCACAGGGAAGACCACCTTCATCAGGTAATGCATGGCTTTGACAGATATAGGTGTGAGTCAGCAAAACATTAAGTAGTATACTTTTCCGTCAATGTTCTTAACTTGAATGAACTGTAATGTCTAGCAAGTCAAGAAGCACAGTACAATATTATTATAATATTTTTAGACCCAAGTATATTTATTGAGAGTTTATTTTTCATGTATTTATTTAATTTCTCAAAGAACAGCATGTACACGTGTGAAGTTCAGTACAGTCAGCTCTTTGTGGTTTGCTGCAAACCCTGGCAAGGGGGTGTGTAAAAACAGCTTATGCCAGCTCACATAGTCCATTCATCTGTGAAGAGATGCATAAGGCTGGAGAGTACGCAAACAACTCATAGAAGCATCACTATTCTTCTTATTGGCTTTTCACTGTAGGTCAATACAAACAGCTTTGATGTCTGTGCTGTTGCTCATCAGGTCCTATTCTAGATGAATGAGAAAATCCAATAGCTCTGTTTCATGTTGAACTCCTCTCAAACTAGAACTGGCTTATTACTAAATCAGCCATTCATGATGTAAAACAGAAGGTCATATTTGAAAATGATTGATATTTACGACTGTTTAAACACTATTGCAGTTGAATGAATAAGTTGCTAAGTGTATGAGTTCGAGAGACAACCTATGTTTGTATTGTTTTTCACCTCCCCTCGTAAAATGGTTTTCATGTCTCTTACATTACACATTTGCACAAAGGAGTAATTCAGCCATATTTAATAATGAATATAATCTGATTCATAGTTCCCCTATGTTATTGTTAGATTTTAATGACAAGCCATGTGTGTTTCTTTGCTTGGAAACCTTTGACACTTTCTCATCCTCTGGCAGGATGTGGTAGGGATCTATGCTATTGCTAGGGAGTTACAGGAAGAGTGAGAATGATGAATAGGTCTGTTTTCACATTCTAGCATTTGTCCAAGGGTTAAGTGCCACTGTTTAGCTTTGATCCTTTATCAGCTTGGATGTTTATTTGTCTCAACCTACCCAAGGCTATTGGGTAGCATTTTAAATAAATCACTGCAGCATTTCTTCCCTTCATTTTTATTCTCACCCAACCTTGACATTTTGTTGTTAGCATGGGCCGTCACATGATCATGCCACTCCAGTTGACTAAGTAGTGGGTTGTTAATACTTAACTGCTCCCTCCTGCAGGTATCTTCTGGAGCAAGATTTTCCAGGAATGCGAATTGGCCCTGAGCCAACGACGGATGGATTCATAGCTGTGATGTACAATGAGAACGAGGGGATTGTTCCTGGAAATGCCTTGGTTGTGGACCCCAAGAAACCTTTCCGCAAACTCAATGCATTTGGAAATGCCTTCTTAAATAGGTAAATATCAAGAGCCCAATCCTTACTCTTTAGATTTGGGCTTCAATGGTTATGACTAGTATTTCAATCAAGTGTCTTAAAACACAATCTTACTCAGAGTCTCTTTGCTTGCTCAAAATATTTAAATCTTGGAAATTTTAATGGTAATTTCACCCTAAAATGGAAATGGACACCAGTTACACATTCTCATGTTGTTTCAAATTGAAGACTATCATTCATCTCTGTCATTTATCCTTGAAACAAAAATTAAGATATTTTTTTAATGAAAACTGAGAGATTTCTAAATTTATAGGCTTTAAAAAGTGAGCTTTAAAAGAGATTGTAAAAGTAATACATATGAATCAAGTGGTTTAATCCAAATCATTGTGAATTTAATTTGCATATAAAAGTTTGATCTTGTGGATGAAACAAACTGAGCTTTCCTTTTACCTATTTTTGGGTGAATTGACCCTTCAACACGTCTGAAGAAGTAAAATGTTAGTAAATCAATTGATAACACCATATTCCAGTGTTCAGTCAAGCTTGAGCCAGGAGAATAGTTGTTAGATATCATGTCATGCAGCAGGGAATTCTAGGATGTGGGCACATATTCTTACGCACTACATTCTGTAACGGATGTCCCTCTTGCCCGGGCCGTTGCCAAAACAAGGATTTTCCATTATCTTGCTCTGGCAGTGGTATAGGATATGGAAAACTGTCTGGAATGGCCTAAGTACAGTTTAAGGTTTACAGTTTAACTATAAAAAGACTATTAAGACCATGCATTCACACAATATATTATGTCTCAATGCTTTGCAGTTGTCCCTTTACACTCTTAACAGGTTAAGATGTTTTTCTGCCAATCTCATTCTGCTGCTCATTCATTTCTTCCTTTCGTCCAGCGCAGCCTGCTTTTCTATTACAAGCAAATATTTTTCACAAACAAAGTGTCTCAAAAACTGTGTAAAGGGGCTTGGTCACTTCTTCTTTTAGGTAACTATAGCAGTTGCATGAGCTTCCACAAATTTTAATGTTTAATTTTAGTACCTAGACAGTTAGACAAAGGGTTTTTTCCTGTTTGCTGGATATTTATGTGGAGGGGAAATTGGTAAGTACTTCTTTGACAGTCACCACTATAGAGGTCAAAGGCACACTTGACAGAGAACATCTCCTCTCCTCCAAAGGAACCTCAAAACAATGCACTGTTTCCTGTGGACCCTGTTGTGCGTCATGTGATGGCACGTTTGGGCACAGCAGTTTCTTTTACTTATTTTCTCCTCGCTTTTATCTACTGGCTCTTTTGAATAAAATGCATGTGTAATTTTCTTGAACATGAAACCTGGTCGAATGCTTCTTCCTCTATTTCTCAGCATGTCCTTCTGCTTTGCAGCTGACAGGTGATGTTTGCTTACAGATGTTGCAATTTCCTCTAAGGTTTTATTTAAAAAAAAGACATCCTCAAACTCACTTGAGACAGTGTTGCAATCTTAACATCACTATAATATTCCCTCACATGGAGATTAAATAATAGTTCATCCAACACAATCAACATGTTTAAAACTCTCATTAATACTTATTTGTTGTCTTTGGCCTTCAACGCATTGGATGGTTTTTTTTTAGGTTTCATTTCTTTTTTATATAAAGTTTGCCTCTGTTAATATGTGGTCACATGAACAAAATACTGGCAAAATTCTGTGAGCAAAAAAGGTCCACTGTTAGTGGTTTAGCAATGCATGAAGCACAGCTTCTGTGAAATTTCGCAGAGCAACGGTAAATGTGACCACATTTATTTTTTTTAATAAGCCCTGTTTAATCTGATGTTAAATATACAGCACGTTAATCTCCTTTTGTTTTTATAAAGTGGCTTTTACTTATTTGGTATTTTACTCTCCTATAGTTTATTATTTGTGTCAAGCTTTATTCTTTGAAAGAATTTAAAGAGAAAATGTTTCTCAGCTGTTATATTTTCCCATGACTCAGATCAAATGAGTCAGCCGCCAAATGTAGTGATACTACCAGCATTTCCGGTGATAACATGAGGTGATGAACTCTCTCCATCTGTCTCACCAGGTTCATCTGCTCACAAATGCCCAACCAAGTTCTGCAGAGCATTAGCATCATTGACACACCAGGGATCTTGTCTGGCGAGAAGCAGCGCATAAGCAGAGGTCAGTGGCTGCAGTGTTTACTGTACAGGAGTTCACTCTAGTCTTTGTAGTATTGTATGACAAACAAAGGCCAGACTCTGTCACATGGCCACACACATGCAATGGGATATCAAATGACAAAACAGGCACCATCAAATATACCTGATTCTTCTCTGACTGTCTTCTCAAGTGTTCTTTCAAAGATGTTTATTAGAGAAGAGCTGTTTGTCAAGATAAAACTAGTCACAATTGGATGCTTAGTGAAGGGAAGATAATGTCACATGACCAAAACAATGTGAACTCTGCTGTTTAGCCTTCTTGGCATCTCTGTGGCTATTTCCCATTGAAAATAGATTTGGTGTGATGCCTTAGAGCAGACAGGCTGGTTCACTCTCTGGAGGACTGAAGCTCATGTTCCCAGTATAAGGAACAATCATAATGCTTCAGTCATTAGTTTTCATTTTAGTCACCAGATCTGGCCTGTTTCATTGTAAATTTCCTCTGCCGTTTCCGTCCCTGTCTCCCATTACATGACACCAGCAGACACGCTGGAAACCGTGATGAGTCTGTGGTGTTATGAAGTCAGCATTTCTCACTTTCTTTTTCCTCATTTAAAAAGCATGAGTTTAGCTTGCCAAATACACTTCAGGGTTTATATCAGCATACTGGTACCTCAGCATGTAGCTGGTGTTTATGTGTTACTAGATAATCAATTAACAAAACAAGCTGCTACATGCTTTTTTTTAACTAAGAAGACAGAGCAGTTCTGAGACATGGCCAAGCGATTTTTAACAGTCATGAGATATGCCTGTTCATTCTGCACAAGTATTATCTATGAAAATGCAAGGCAGCAGAGATACACTGCGGGTGTACGCAGACTCAGAGGGTCTGCAGACTACAGATTAGGCCTGGTGGCACAAATGTAGAACAGCACAAACGTACGGCCGCAGCTTCGGCCATGAGGGATAACAATGTACATGGGCGTTCCACATCTGTTCCTGCTTTAGCTCCACTCAGCTGAGGTTGCATTCCTCTTACGTTAGCGTCTCTGACACATCTCACGATGCACCATTAATCATATTTCATTCTTAATACAAATGTGAATTTTCAGAAGTTCAAAATAACTGAATCTTACACCCAGACATTTGTGTTGTACCTGCTTTAAATTTTTCCAATCTCTAGATTTTATAAATGAGTGCAGCATATTTATATTTAGGCTGCTCTTTATAAAAGTGATTAAATATTTATGGGAAATAATGCTGGTAAGTTGACAACTTCTAGTGTGACGTTTTACTCTACAACCATCTAACAGTATATTGTTGATTTTTATAATTCTAATGCATGAAGTTTGGACTGTTTGTACTTTTAAAAATGGATCACACTGTAGGATCAATTACATTGAACTATGGCTAATATTTTAAAAGAAATGGTAACTAGGTATAGGACCCATTACATGGATGTTCCCTTTTACATTTATGTAAATTGTAGCTTAAATTTGTGTTTAATTAAAAAAATAATAATAATTTAGATCTCTTCTGTACAAAGTTGCCTTACATGGAACAGCATTGATGGTTCCCACACCCTAAGCACTGAGCTCCTCCTTTGTAAAATCTTGGCAGAGCTTTTTGCAAAATTTTTATAGCAATGTGTAATCCATGCCATTATTGTTAGAGCAGCGTAATTTCCTCATGACTGTTGGGTGGTTGGATAAGCTGGATCTCATTGCTTTAAAATCTGAATTTGCACTGGTTTGTAATGAGCTATATGTGAATGAGGGCTGAAGTGGTGTCCCTGTCTCTATGAGGTTCTCGTGGTCATGACAGATCAGTGACCTATGCACAAGGCTTGAAAGCTGATCTTTATGTCCTTCTCTCTTTCTATACCTGTTCCTTCCAGCTACAGAAGGAAAGGTGTAACCATTATTTATGCACGAAGGACAGTTTAAGACATTTTCCAGTTGTGAAATACCAATTTCAAATTAATTGTTTGTGTGTAATGTTTCCACAAGGAGTGATGTTTGGTCTTGGATCTTTGTATTTTATATTTTAGGTTTGTTTGTTTGTTTATAATAATAATAATTATTATTATTATTAGTTAATATGTCTCATTATTTATTATGCATATTTATATTCTATTGGAGTTCCCCAAACTTGGGTTTGTGAGTTGATGAAAAGCAAATATTTAATTTAATGATAAAAATGTAGAATTAAAATATATTATATAAATGAAATATTTGTTTACCTGCATTGTTAAATTAATGAAATGTTAACTTAAAATCTACTTCAAGAATTTTGGGATTCATCTAACATAAAAGTTTGGGAATTCCTTTATTATATTATGTATATTTTTTAATTGTGTTTTTACTGTGTTTTACTATTTCTATGGTGTGTACAGAATGCAGTGCACTCAGTCTGTTTTTTTCTTTCGAGCAGGGCAATGAAGTCCATTTTAATTCTGCTCTATTGACATATTTCCCCCACAGGCTATGATTTCTCTGAGGTTCTGCGCTGGTTTGGAGAGCGAGTGGACCGTATCGTTCTCCTCTTTGACGCCCATAAGCTAGACATATCTGATGAGTTTTCTGAAGCGATCAAAGCTTTCCGGGGGCAGGATGACAAAATCCGTGTGGTCCTGAACAAGGCTGACCAGGTGGACACTCAGCAGCTGATGCGGGTTTATGGTGCGCTGATGTGGTCACTGGGGAAGGTGATCAATACTCCAGAGGTGGTGAGGGTCTATCTCGGCTCTTTTTGGGCCAAACCTCTCCAAAATGCAGAGAATCGGCGTCTGTTTGAAGCTGAAACTCAAGATCTCTTCAGAGACATCCAGAGTTTGCCTCGCAACGCTGCCCTGCGTAAGCTGAATGACCTCATCAAAAGAGCTCGGCTTGCTAAGGTAAGGGTTTTAAAGTCACAACTTAGCAGTCCACTTAGAAATGCATTTTGACGTTTTTAAAAATTTGTTTAGTATCATTTATATTATTATATATATATATGTCAAAATTAAATGCATAAAATGGTGTATATTATGCCTGACATAATTTTATTAATATTTGTATTATTTTTATATACTTATAGGCCTGTTTTATTATTTTAATC
Source organism: Tor tambroides (assembly GCA_021397915.2). Classification (NCBI taxonomy): domain Eukaryota; kingdom Metazoa; phylum Chordata; class Actinopteri; order Cypriniformes; family Cyprinidae; genus Tor; species Tor tambroides. The sequence continues at coordinate 18,028 of JAFVLL020029643.1, read as the reverse complement.
TTATTTTAGTATTTTCATTAAAGTTAGTTAATTATAAATAATGTTTATACATTATAAATTTATACATATTAGATAATAATATTTTTAGTGCCAATGTATTTATTTAATTTGTAAATAATTATTAATATATTAAGTATAATAATTATTAATAATACCTTGCCACTTGTCAAACTTTCCAGCATCGCTGCTCATTGTCTATTATTTTGTCTTGTGTTTGACCTTAGTTCAACCACTATTGTTTTTGGCTGAGTGCACTGTATGAACTTACACACTGTACCACATGAGCCCCGTTCAACACAACCTGGTTGTGCCTTAACACTTAAATATGGACGTATAAACAATTCACTCATGGAACCATGACAGAAAGTGCGTCTTATCTCTTCCGCAATATTTTCCAAACACGTCCAGCAAACAGGAATCCTGAAGCCCTGTGCATGCCTTCCTGTAATGGTAAAGCCGTGTGAGGCAGTTAAATGCCTTCTCCATCTCCTGGAAAAGCCCAGAAAAGTCCCTTTCCGTGGTACAAAGGAATGTGTGTAACGGGCTTGAAGAGAGCACGGCCCTTATTTTCCCTAACCTCTCCACCCCACTTAGTCTTACCACTCGTCATGTTTACGCCTTTCCTGTCCTCCTCGAGCCGCCAATCAACCTTAAGAGGAATAAACATGGCTTAAAAGGGAAAAGCCCAGCCTTAATTTGGTTCTCTGGTGGTGTACTTCCTCTATATTGAGGAAAAGGTTTGTGTAAATACAGACGCTTTTGAATGTACCTTTGACAAGGGCATTTCCAAGGTGTAAACACACAGATGGTGTTTGATTATGTAACCAGCCTAGAGTAACGGGAGGTGGATGTCAAAAATTATCTGTAGTTTAATAATAGTGATATTGATGGTTATATGATATTGATAACCTGTGGTTATTTTATTGTAACATAAAAAAACAATGCATTGTGATATAATTTGAGGTCTTAAATTGTAACTTTTGTAACTTTTACAAAACTTTTAGGTTAAGATTGTAACTTTTAGGTGTTCGTTTTACACACTTTTTTTAAACTTATGCTGTATGTCATAAATTAGGCTTTGTTTTAAATAAATAGTTGCTCTTGTCATTGGGCTATATCTTGTGTGTATCTTAAATGTAATGTCACTAAATGTTAGGTCAGTGTAATTTATTATAATAAAATAATGCTAAAAAAAGAAGAACATTATTATTAGAATAATAATTATAAACAATAATATATTATTTATTATTATTATTATCAAAATTTTCAAAATGTATGCCTAGCAGCACATCTTTTTTTTTTTTTAAATAATCAGTATGTTAAATGTGGGCCCATATTTCCAGTATACATTATTCCATAATCACAGGTTCACCATATCTTGAATTTACTGATAATCTGCTGTGGGTGTTATAGGTGCACGCTTACATCATCAGCTACTTGAAGAAGGAAATGCCTTCCCTGTTTGGAAAAGAGAAGAAAAAGGAGGAGCTGATTGCCCACCTGCCTGAGATCTATCAGATTCTGCAGAGGGAGCACCACATCTCGCCTGGAGATTTCCCTAATGTCATTAAAATGCAGGTGAGACTTGGCCTGTGTCTGTGGAACATGGGTAAATATTAGATGTTATATTTTGGCTTCTACATATGTTTACAAACTAAACAAAACTAACCAGGATGTTTGTTTTATTTAGAGACACTAGCTGTTTTGGATGAATAAAATTTCCAACAACTGCTGGTTATTAGGTTATGTTAAGTGCTGGTGCAGATGTATGAGGATTCCAGGCTGTAGATCTGAGGAATGTTTGTTTTGTACAGTGTGTTAGTGCTGTGGTTGAGATCCTGAGGGGGCTGCTAGAGTCCCTGCCCTGCTATTGTCTGAGGAGCAGACAGAGTCTGCACTTTCACTTTCTTCTGGTCTTGCCTGAGGATGTTTACCCAGCATGACTCTCTAGGCCCACATCAGAAATTGCATTACAGTATATGTGAAAACAAAACTCCAGTCAAGCACTGTAATGCAGTTTCACATTACTTCACAGAGATTAATGGGGATACATCTCACATTCGGGTCTTTCACATTTACTTAATGTCCAGGCATGCAGAATTTTAATTGCTATGAAAAAACAGCAGGGGCATTCTATGTTAACTCAACAAGTGGTTATGTATAGTGAGGAAAGCCAAAATATTAAATATCATGGATGACTATTTACAGAGTAATCCACCATTTTGTAGAGGGGGGTCAAAATGACAATGTTCACCTGAGATTGAGGGCGCTTTCACACTAGCACTTTTGGTGCGCACCTGGGTGCGATTGACGTCAGAGTTCGGTTCGTTTGGATGATGTGAACACTGTCTTCCGACCTCGGGTGCGCACCCGCGAACCGCACCCGATTCCGCTTAAAAAGGGTGGTCTGGGGTTCGGTTCATGTGAACTCCGGTACGGTTCGCTGCTGATGTGAACACAATCGTACCAAATCACGGAAGTGAACCGCTATTAATGCCGTATTATTTGATAAAAATGTGTGTTTGTGTGTGTTTCACTCACTTTCCTGACGAGCGTTACTGACGCGCTGCAAGCAGAGAGCTGTATATCTAATTTCTGTTCGCCTTCAGCGTTTAGTGCATTTGCAGTGCATTCGTAACAGACGTATAAGTGCCGTTATGCACTGAAGCTTTGTAAACAAAACGAACGGTTCAAAAACGTAAATATATGAAAGTGCAGAGAGCAATCTTTTGCATTTTGCCGCATTCTCCTGCGCCGTCGTTACTAAGCAACGGGGTAAACAGCTGCTGGATTGATGACATAAACGAACCGCAGTTCAGACCCAAATAAAATAATATGAACGCAGTCCAATGGGGGGAGGAGGAGGGGGAGCAATCGAGCTCGGGTTCGGCCCAGGCAAGCGAACCAAGTGTGAAAGCACCCTCAGAGCCAGAGTACAGGGGGGAAAGATGGCAGCATCAATATGTTATTTTTACACAGAGATCGGTAGGTCTGTTAGAAAAATTCCTTTGCATACAGATGATAGTTTTGTTTTGATAGAGGGAAACAAGATACATTTCTAGTTTCAACATTATTTGTTCTTCAGACATTCCTCTCGAAAAGAAATAAAGTATTATTTGTATGTGAAGTGACCCACATTTGGTTTTTGACCACTGAAAATGTGTACAATTTAACATTTTACTCCTGGAGCCATTTTGAGATTCCAGTATCTCTGGAAATGAACCAAATAGGGTATTAAAAAGGAAGATGCCAAAAGGAAAGTTTGTTGAGACCCAAAATCTAAAAAGGCATTAAGATATCTAAGAGATACAGGCATGAGAACTTTTTTAGTAAAAAAAACTTGAAAAGTGCTTTACCCATTTTGAATTGTCACCACTGGCATATAATGCAAAAAAGATTGCTAAAGTCAACAGATTTTACTAACAGACCTACTAATCTCTGTGTAAAAATAACATAATGATGCTGCCATCTTTCTGAAGTCATTTGTACCCTCCTGTAATCTGGCTCCAAATCTCAGGTGAAAATTTGTCATTTTGACCCCCCTCTACAAAATAGTAAGATACTCAGTAAAAATACATCCATGACATTTAATATTTTGACTGTCATCGCTATACATGTTTATCTTTCTTCAGAAAAAATATTGAGAAAATCAAAAAAAAAATTCTGTTTCTGAAATTTGGTTGGTTTTACATGGAATGAACCAGCAGCCATGCACACATGCTCTCAGTGAACTTTCCAACCAGACAGCTTCCAGGCAGCACTTGAAAGATAAAGGCCATGCTCTAAATAGACTGTAGGCAACATTGATTCACTCCAGAATTAGACATCATATCACTGAAATAACAACTTCAGTACTTGGATGCCTCATTTGTTTAGGCCTTACTTTATAAAGCAATGTTTCGGTCATGATCTATAAACACATTATAAAAAAATGATAATGAATGATGAAACAGAAAATCTAACCCGCTGGGTTTCAGTTGTTTATGCTATACTATTACAGACACTTTAATTTGACATTAAAATGTCTCCTTCTGTCACTCACATCTACTAACACACAGGAGCAACTGCAACACTACGACTTCAGCAAGTTCCCGTCTTTGAAGGTGAAGTTGATTGAATCTGTGGACAGAATGTTGTCCACCAAGATCTCAAGTCTGATGAACATGATCCGAGAGGAAGAAAGCAAACAGCCTCCTCAGATGGTAATGGGTGGAGCCTTTGAGGACTCGTCCGATGGGCCTTTTGGCCACGGTTATGGCGAGGGTATCAGTGCAGGGGCTGATACTGAGGACTGGATCGTGAGTCGCGACAAACATCGCTACGACGAAATCTTCTATACATTGATGCCTATCAATGGGAAGGTAACTGGCATCAATGCCAAGAAGGAGATGATGAATTCTCGTCTGCCCAACACTGTCCTGGGAAAGATCTGGAAGCTGGCAGACTGTGACAAGGACGGCATGTTGGATGATGAAGAATTTGCTCTGGCTCAGCATCTTATTAAAGTCAAACTGGAGGGATTTGAGCTTCCTACAGAGCTACCAAATCACCTAGTGCCTCCATCGCACAGGAAGAACCCTACTGCAGACATCTTGTACAATCACCAAGAGGATTGATCATCTTCATATCTGCATATTTATCAGCCAGCTGCTAGCACAAAGTGGCCTTTCAATACTGAAGTCTTATTTCATTGAAAGGGACGAAGCTTTATTGGTTAAGCCATCTTTCATCAACAGATGTGTGACTTTCACATGCCCAAGATTAAGTATGTTTGAATATACGTAAACTAACTCAGTGTTACAACATATTCATATTTTTGAAAGACATACATATTAAAATTACAGCCCATGTAATTGATTACTTCTAAATTTTGTCTCTGACCTTGTGTTATTTCACCATGTGCTTGCAGACTGTGGAAATGGATGGCAGTGCAGTTGTAGATCATTTTATGTTATATTACATTTCATATTAAATGACAATTTCAGTTAAGGATGCATAACAGCAGCCAAAAATAATACACATACATGACACACTATCACAGAAGCACTGACAGAAGCATCCATTCATTTCACTTATTCTGACAGTGTGAATATCTATTAAATTAATTTTGAAACACAATATAGTCTTTTTCCATTAAGCTTTTCCATGAATGTGCAGTTTTCATATGAACTGCATCATAATGCTGAAATAGACTATTTGTGAGCATTTTTAATGTGGGCAAATTGAGAGTAATTCAGTGTTTCATGATGCAGTTCAAATTATGTTCAATACTACATACAAAAAATATTACATATACTTTTCTTACACTGGGTGTTACTTTTTTTGGGGATCGAAGTATGTGACTGATTAAATGTACAGATTTATAACAGCATTATACTGAACAGCACTGAGTTTTGCCAAAGTTTTTTGTTGTGTATAATATTTCTGTCTTACACTGACTCGGTTGTGAAGAGTTATAGTATACAGTGGCAAGCATTTAGAAATGTGAAACATCAAAATAATCCTGCAAAAATATTCTACAATTTCAGTATTCATGAGTATTCCAGTGCCACACTTCTTCCTTACTTTTTTGAAATTGTCAGCGTGGAGAGATTGTCATCCAACTTTATTCTCTGCCTTCTAATTTTAAAAAAAACTTTTTTAAATAAAACTATATATATATATATATATATATATTATTAAAGAATTTACATAATTAATAATGTTATATACAATGACAGTAAGAAACCACACTGAATTAAACAGTGTTTATATTTCTGAGGTGCAAAAGAACTTCTATTGAATGATGAAATCAGCTGTCATTGTGAAACTCCTTTATGCGGTATATACACTAATACAGATGAATGTAATTATGTATGTTAAACACTGTCACTATAACCATATGTACATTTTAACTAATATACAGAGATTTTTTCTGTCAGCTCATAGGTGGATTACATGAACTAGACTGTAACTATTTGACACGAGGCCAACTCTTAAGGCTTTTAAACATGAAAAATCATTGTTTATGTGCAGGTGAAGTTGAAATGTGATTAAAGCCATTCTGTTCAGGTTTCCCAGACACTTTAAGTACATTTATATAGATGTTTAATGGTGCTTCCTATACTTTAATGAGCCTTTGACGTATATACAACTGTCAAACATCTGTTAATATGTAATTTGCAAATTTTATATACCATTTTAAATGAAATAAGGGAAGGTAATAAATGTTTCTATTTCAAATTCAAATGAATTGTTTCTCCAAGACTTTATTTTGAAATTTGTAATCAATAGAAACTTGAACATGCACTAATTTTTTTTTTGAATAAAAGTAATTTCAGTTGTTTCAACCCCGAATCAATTAGCATGCAACTGCCGTGACTGTTCCTGGATGGGGCTGTAGAGAGGTGTGTGCTGCTGAATTGCATGAAATACTGAATATGACTGCAACCTTTACCCCTCATGTAGCGCATGGTCAGGTGAGTGAGAATTACCCTCCCTTTCAGTCCATTATAACAGTGTCAAAGTTCAGTTCAGTTCCTTAACACTGATCAGTCTTAAAGAGGATTTATCGGATTACGCTCAAATCATGAATTTTTGCCTATGATGAAAGTCTATGATTAGCACTGACTGTGCTTAAGTGCTGAAAACAAACCTTGAGAAGGGTAAGTGAATTCAAAATCAGTTGCATTCTGCGCATCACAATCTGACAAACAAATGTAATACTTTTTGCAAGTGTTTAAAATAGTTGTAGGATATACAAATGGCAACATTTAAGAATACAGATTATGCAAAATTGAAATGAAGTTTGTCTACAGAGATGTGTAATATTACAGTTTAATTGTTCAGATTTGTTTTAAACTAGATTCAACAAATGTCTATTTCAATGAATTATAAATATGGATATAAAATAATAATTTGTTGATGTACTGTATATAATAGCACCATAGCATTAAGATGCTACTAAGATGATGTTCTACAGTATAATATCTGAAAAAAATTAAGACATGAAAAGTTGGCCAGTTTACTAAGTAATCTGTAATCCTTGATCCCACGTACTCGATTTATTACCTGATTTGGAAATGCTAGGTATTTTTATGATCTTTTTAAATATGTCTGTAAAGTCAGACTTGAAGTACATAATTACACTGTCAGCAGGAGAGGCATGATTGCCTTGATGCTTTCACTTCCTCAAACATATAAGAACAAAGTAGATTTATAACTTGAAAATTACATATCTTGAGTCATATTTAACTTTCACAATGACATTTCCTTGGTACTATCCTCTTTTATTTTAATTTCCCGAAAGTGCTCAAAAATCGAACCGCAGAGGCCTCACCAATCATGTGTAGGGCTTAATGTTTAAACTCATTGTGGGCAGCTATTTATTGTAAATGAACAATCTTTGGTGTCTGTTTTTTTGGTGTCTTTGAAAGAGCTACATGCATTTTTCATGTGTTGTTTTTAGGGATTAACACGGTCAAGAGATGTTTAAACAGGGAGATGGAGAGGAGTCGGATGGCCGATTCCGAGAGCTTCAGGAACAGCGGATGACAGTGCAGAAGAAGACCTACACAAAATGGATGAACAGTGTCTTCTCAAAGAATGGGGTACGAAAAAGTCCATCCAAAGCCTTCCTGAACCTCAATGCTAGTTCAGGCAACAAGATCTACAATCAGAGACACAACTAAGCACCAACAACACTTAAACTAAAGCTTACATTTCAAATGTGTCATGATCAAGCCTTTTCCTATAGTGTAACTATCTTGCCATGGCTATCTATCTATAAATATATATAAATATATAAATAATCCAGTTCGTTTAATCAATAATATCTGCTGGCGGCACAGCAATTTGATTACACAAAAATTCATGTTTCACAACAAGATATCATGATAACTTTGGTGATATCTAGTGTAATATAACATTAGTAATCCTGACTCCAGTCTTGTGACTTACTTTAGTTTACGATATGCTCACTCTAGCCTGATTACCTCTAGTTCTGAACCCTTGAACCCAGTTAAGGTCATAATTATTTTATCATTGTCCATTACATTACATCTACATACTTTATCTACTTGTCTCACGATAAGTGGATAGTTTTAGTTGCTTATTTAAACAAGTTAGCCCACTGTTTTCTATATATACACTCTGAGATTGAGTTTAATAATAATGATGAGAGAAAGTGGCAGGTACACAAAGGAAAACTCAATAGTTAATTTTTATACATTGTTATGTAAATCTTTTGTTTTTGACAGATCAGCACAGGGGAGGGAAAAACAAAGATGATTTACCTTGTATTACATTAACATCACCAATATTAGATTTAGGAAGGAAATAGTACCGCCTTGACTGTCATCGCATGATATTTTTATACCAGATTTTTCCACTGTATACGTCTCCCTTTGAGTGTTATATTTAATAGTGGTTACTTATTACCTCTTGTACTTACTGCCATTGTTGTGTGAACCAACTGAGAGACTTAACTTACATAATTAACACTAACAGCAGGAAGATGTTAAAACAGACAAGTGGTGCTCCATCAACATTCCTCGGCTTGTTAGGGAACACAAATATATTAATAGCTGTATACAGGCAGCTATCTGAAAGAATAAGATGTGTTTTAAACATTTCCCTTTCCTTTTCCCCTTCCTCAGTTGCTCCTGTGTATTGTTCTGTATCAAACAACACCGTTCATAACATGTTTAGTATAAAAGGTCACACTTATCATTAAATAACTAAAAATTGCTTTCTGAGAAAATCTATTCCACTCTCATACTAACTGGTTACCAGTTACATGCAAGTTAGCAGTTAGCTAAAGACCATCGTATTTAAAAGCCATCATAAAAGCTGCAAAAAGGTTTGCAGGAATTGCAAGCAGATTTTATTTTTTTTATCATTGCTCTTGAGTGATGAATTACATCTCTGAAGACCCACCAGAGAAGCAGGGTGTGCTCTAAGCTCCCTCGATTCATTCCCTGGGTAAGCAGAGCCTATTGGAGGCAGTAAGCAGATCTGTTGAGAGACATTAGATTCCCACAACACATGGATTAGGGAGTGGTTGCAAGTCTCTTGCTTGAAAGCTGAGAGCAGGACGGCTTTACTGAGGGGCGTGTGAGTGAGTCACGTCATAGTGGAATACAGAGGCAATTAGCCAAACACAATGGTAAAACAAAGCCAGCTGCTGATTTCATGCCTAAACTTGTTTAAATTTGCCTATGATGCATAAAACAAATGCAGTTATAGGGTATAAGAACATGTATGTCACTACCTGCAAAATTTTGTTAGCCGATGTCTTCCCACTTTATGATTACTTGATTGTATAAACTGGGTGTATTGGAAATGTGTGTCATTTTATTTTAATGTGCATTCACTTTAAAGGAAAAGGTTGACTTGACTGATGTATATACTGAACTAAGAACTGGTGTGCATCTCGTGCGACTTTTGGAGCTCATCTCCGGGGAGAAACTGCCCACTCCCAGTCGACGCACCCTAAGAGTTCACTGTCTGGAAAACAACAGCATTGCCATTAATTTCCTTAAAACCAAGGTACACTAAAAGAAATACAATGTGCAAATCTCTGTACCTTTTAAAAAGTATTATTTCCACAATGTAACATGCAACAAAAATGGAATAATTGTAGGACATCCTTTTTCCCTCTGCTCATCTTCCTATAGATCAGAGTAGATCTGATTGGTCCAGAAAATATTGTGGATGGAGACAGAACTCTGATCCTGGGCTTAATTTGGATCATCATTCTCCGCTTCCAGATTGGAGCCATCAATATTGTTGAGGTAAGGCCTGAAGAGTGGCCTCTATAAACGTTCTAAAAAGCAAAAAGTGCACTTATCACTCTGTTCACATCCTATTTTGGTTTCAGGCTGGTGGTGATGCCAGTGGTGCTCAGCGCTCTGCCAAAGAAGCTCTACTGATATGGTGTCAGCGTAAGACCGCCGGTTACGCCAATGTAAATGTGCAAGACTTCTCAAGCAGCTGGAGAGATGGACTGGCCTTCAATGCTCTTATTCACGCCCATCGGTAGTATTTTCAGTGGATAGCATTCACTTTTGATAAGGAACAGAATTTGACTATTCCCTTTCCACTACTTCAGTCTCATGATGTTATGATAACACTGTTCCAGGCCTGATCTTTTTGACTACAACCGACTACGCCAGGATGATCCAATGAGGAACCTCACCCATGCTTTCACTCTGGCAGAGGATGAGTTTGGTATAATGCCGCTCCTGGATGTGGAAGATGTCATGGTGCCCCATCCCGATGAGAAGTCTATCATGACTTATGTCTCCCTGTACTACCACTACTTCTCTAAAATGAAGCAGGGTCAGACTATCCAGAAGAGAATAGCTAAGGTTAGTTAATGTGTAATTTTAAGTAATGTAAAATGCAATGGGAAGCTTTTCTTCCATATTGTGGTGTATATCCAAGTGAAACAGATTATTGTAAAGAAAAAAAGTGTAGAACGAGGGCATCAGTTGTTGATTGGATGGAGGCAGATATCCGAATGGAAACTTGCAGTCGGATGTAAGAAAGGGGCGGGGTTTGTGACATCAGAACACACCAGAGAGATGTCTTAGTTCAGCATGTTTGGATGAATTGTTCTCCATAAGATCAATAACATGCATTTAGAAAATAGATATAGTGAATTTCCATTTTTTCAGACTTTAAGGATTTGAATAGACCTCTAACCCTGAATATTAAACGTCAGTGCCTTATTACAAATAATGTAGGACAATATAAAAACGAATGGTACCTCAAATAGTCTAGTTCTAGTTTGTTGAGAAGAGGTATTCAATTACTTTTCTAAGCAAGGCTTATGATTTTTACCTGGTGATACAACAGGCAAAAAAAATCCCATAAAGTTATATTGACAGACTGACACGAGACGTATATAGGCAATTATATAAGTTATATTATATAAAAAATATAAAATATGTGTTCTGAGTTTGTCACACCACAGAAAAATGTGTTATTAACCACCCAGCCAAATTTGAATGAAAAAAGCCAGGTAAATAAAATAAATGTATCAAAATATTAACAAAAATATTCATCATTCTCTGCTCTCAAACGCTGTGGGCGTGTCCACTGTTGGTGCTGAAACCACGCCCACTCACGGGAAAGCTGTCTAGTGTCCCAGCAGCATCACACCAGCCACACCATGCCTCTCTCAAATGTCAAATACCACTACAACCTGAATAGATGTTTCCTCTAGCAGCTTTAATGGAATTACACAGCCAAACATGTTTGATAATATGCATTTACGTGACGAAGGCATAGCTAGCTAGCTTACTGTAGACTGTAGTAACTAACAGTAATGACAGTTACTCTTGATTGACCGGGTGAACCATTGATGCCAATGTACTCTAGTTATTAGGCTTGTTCGAGATGCATATGACATCAAAATACCGCGAGAGCGATTCAAAAGCATAAAGAGTCATTTGCTCTCTAATCGATCTCGTGGTACTTTGATGGCATACGCCGATTGGTCTGCACAGCGCCGATGCATCTCGAACAAGTCTATTATAGTGTTAGGGGAGGGCCTTTGCTCAGTGGTCCACTGCATCATCGAGAGCTTATTTCAGGCCCGCCCAAAAAATACTGAACACAAAAATGGTGAAAAACTGTTTAATTGTATAACTCCACAATTCAGTACTACATAGTACACACTACACAGTCTTTGTAACATGTTTTCAACAATACATTTCAAACAATACATTTATAGTGTTTATAAACAATTCTCTGAATTGCCTTTACACAGACTTTAAGTAGTAGTAGCAGTAATACTATGAACTGCACTAATGCCAATGCCAAAATAGTTATTAGTGATATAAGATGTATTTCCTTGGGTGTTTATTCTTATTCTAGACTGGGCTTGGAGTAGATGTGATTATTTTAACAAAAGATATACACTCTTTGATTTGATCCACTGAGACAATGCAATGTCACATGAGCATGTCCTTATGGCTTTTTTGGGAAATGTTAAGCACTGGCGCACTCTGTGTGTGAAAGTATGAACTGCAGCTACTGTGGTGTTGAATCAGGACTCTAATCTCAAACTCTTTAGGATTAGTGGATTTGACTGTGGGTCAAAAGGAGGAGCCCTGGTCTTAATCAGATCAGTGTAAACTCTAGGCTGTAAATGCTGCTAAACAAGAAAGTTAGTTGTCTGCACTGCGTAGTCAAGAAACAGCTTTTCGGATAATGCTGACAATATGGAAGAAGATGTCCTCAGATACTCTTTGACAACAGGAGGAGTTGATCCAGCAAAGATGAGCTCAGAGGTCAGGCGATGCCATTAACATGCTGGCAGGATACACATGGAGAGAAACCGGGGCGTGAAGTGTCCTGTTCTGCCTGTGCAGTATGACACTTTCACTCACCACCATGTCTACAAGTGTGAATAGAAATAGCGGTATGTGTTGACTGGGTCACAGCTGTGGAGTAGTGTTAGCTGTCACAAAAGTGTATTAAACAATGACAGAGAGATATTGTTGGATGGATGGATGGATGGGACGGAGATAAGCCCAGCCAGGCTCTGAGATGTCAAGACTCTAAATTTCATTTTATGGTAAGACTGCCAGCTCTCAGATGTGATGCTGTTGGGACACTAGATGACAATGGCTTTCAGTGGCTATTTCAGCAGTCAGTGGCTGCGATGGCAGAACATGAGACAAACAATTATTGAGCCAGAGAGGAGTCTTCCAGATGTGGGAAAGGTGTGTATTAAGTAGATAGATGTCAGTGTAGCTGCTGTACAAAAACATGCTCCCAAATCACCTGTCCTTTGAAAAAATAAAACTTGTGATCAAAATACAGTCTATTTCTGTTACAGTATGATTTACTTTTTATTGTACTTATCTTTTTTAAATCATGATGTTGCTGAATGTTTATTACTGACCTGCTGTTAGATAAAATCTGTGCTTTTGGATTTCATTCATTTACTTCAACATTGGTGTTTTCTAAAATATATAGTTTATCTCTGCCTGCAGATTGTGGACCTTCTGAAAGAGCTGGATGACATGAAGCGCATGTATGAGAGCATGGTGTCTGACTTGCTACGCTGGATCAAGACCAAGGTGATGGAGCTCAATGACCATTCTTTCCCCAACTCCCTGCGAGAAATGCAGCATCTGGTTTCTGCCTTCAAGAAATACCGCACTATTGAGAAGCCTCCCAAGTACCAGGAACGAGGAGCCATCGAGGCCCACCTCTTCAACTTGCGAACCAAGCTAAGAGCAAACAACCAGTGGGACTATATTCCTCCGGAAGGCAAGACCTTGGGGGATATCGAAAGGAACTGGACCTTTCTAGAGCGTGCAGAACACCAGCGAGAGAGGGCCCTCCAGAGTGCGCTGATGAGGCTGGAGCAGCTGGAACAGCTGGCCCAGAAGTTTGACCGTAAGGCTACGCTGAGGGAGAGCTACCTGGAGGACACACTGCATCTGATCCAACAACAAGACCTGGGAGGGCTGCAGAGACTGGAGGAGGCTGAGACAGCGGCTCGCAAACTGGAGGCCCTGGGAACGGATGTGCTGGCTCGTGAACCGCGTTTCCGTGCTTTAAGTAAAATGGCTGCTGTTATTGAAAAAGAGAACTACCACAGCAAGGCACAAGTGATTCACAGGTGAGGGGGGAAAGAATAGCAGGTAGTTCATGATCACTTATGGATATGGGCTATGATGGTTTGTAATGTCCTATTATAATGCAGTGGAAAAGACATGTCAAAAATAAGTTTCTGGTAAAACATTTCCACTAATGCTGGCACTATAAAATATCATTTCCTGTTTGTTGATAATTGGGAATGTGGAAGCTGAAAATTACATTGTTACAGCAAAAAAAATGTTATAGGTGTGGAAGCATTTAATAGACATTAACAGTAGATAATACGTGCTTATTATCTTATTAATGTTTCATTACTATCTTGTTCGTGACAGGAACATGGATATCATGAACCGATGGAATGTTTTGCAGCAGCTACTGCAGCAGCAGAGAGAACATGCTGGAGATGCTGTGAATACATTTGCTGTTCTCAGAGATATTGAGTTAATATCTCTGGACCTAAGGGAATTACAGGTGAACAACTCAAATTTCCTATATATAAAATTTTTACTACAGACATTACCACTGAGCATTATCGCTTGAGCATGAACTTTCTTTCGTAGGCCCAGGCAGATTCCTCTGACTTAGGAAAACAGCTGCCAGACGTGGTAGCCCTACTGCAAAAGCAGGACTTACTAGACACTCAAATCATCTCACTTGGAGAAACCCTGAATGCCATGAGCAGCAGTGCCTTAAAGGTTCAACACAAAGGTGCCAAAAAAGTCGAGAGAGGAGTTAAAGATCTTAACGGGCAGTACAACTCTTTGCTGGTTCTCAGCAAGAAAAGGTAAACTCTTTAAACCCTTCTAATTGTACCAGAAGCCCTCCCCTAACACTATAATAGACTTGTTTGAGATTAATTTGTGGACATTTGTAAGACTAAAATTTCGTAAGATTCTAAAATGAGTACAAAATGGAAAAAAAACTTGTGGCAAGTACCATATACTTAAAGACCCTTACAGTATCTAGACTTAAAATAGCTAAACTGTGTTTTAAAAGTTAACCATAAGAAATACAGACAGAATTGTATACAGCACAGTTTTACTGTTTTATTAAAAAAACTACTGTGGACATATACTGTACAGCAATAACATGATCTTTTTTTTTGAAAAAAAGGAGAAAAGCTCTGGAGGGACAGCTGAAGCTCTTTGAATTTTTTTATGATTGTGAAGAAGTAGAAGCATGGATCTATGAGAAATGGGTCCTCTTACAGGCAGCATCTCTGGGGAGAGACCTCAGTCAAATTCAGCAAGCCATTCAGAACCACAAGGTATGTGGCCATCAGATACTATAAGATTAAATACAAAATTGTAGTATTGAAAAAACCCATTACTGCCTACGTTTTAGATATATTTCAAACAGTTGCGTGCTTATTGATACTCTATTATACTGCTTGCTCTTTTGAGCACTTCTATAAGGGAGAACAGACTAACGTTGCTTAACCTCAATGTGACTGGATGAGAGCTGCTAAGATTAGCAAAAATTGCTATGTATGTTGCAGGCTTTAGAGGCAGAGATTCAGTCACAGGAATCACTGTGCTCTGGGGTTTTATCCAGAGGCCAAGAGCTGTGCAGGGGCAGACACCCCAATGAGACAGACATCCAAAAGTGGATTCGGACTCTTCAGAAACAATGGCAGCAGCTTAAAGAACAAGTCACCATTCGAAAAAACAGGCTGCATGCAGCCAATGTCATCAAGCAGGTATAAACCAAACTTAGCTATGTAGACCCATAAAGTTCCTCATGAGTGGAAAGTGAGAAATTATGATTCAGTAGATCAAGCAGTGGTTGGCATAAAAATGTGCCATTCCTCCTTTCCCTCAGTATTTTGCAGATGTTACCGAAGCCAGCTCGTGGCTTGATGACCGCAAACCACTTCTCATTGATGAGGATTATGGAAAGGATGAGGCCAGCACTACTGCTCTGCGCCAGCGTCACCAAAGACTGGAGAAAGAAATGGAAGCATATGCCTCAGAAGTTAAACGGCTGGGCGAGCAGGCCAAGAGTGCTGCCCAACTTGCTCCTCTTACTGTGAGTCACAACCAAAATAACCCATTATGTACAAAAGAAAAAATATTTTACAGTCCAATTACAGCACATAGTCTGTCTGAATAATTTTCCAATATTGCTTCAGGAAGGGTAATGGTGAAAAACAGTATATCCATGAAATAAATGTGAATCGTTGCTTGTATAAAACAGAAATTACTGTATAATTTTATGGATATACAGCTTCAATGGCACCGACACATTTTTTAACCAATTTAAGACTGAAGCCTCGCAGAGTAGAATGGTCCACTACAGTGATTCATCAGATGGTGAAGATGAGACGGATAAAAAAGCAGACAAAGGAGGAAAAGTCCTCAGCAAGACTTTACCACAAGAACAAGCAATGATTAGGTTCAAATACAGAGGTACACAGCATCCTTTAGTGCTAAAAAATGATACATGCTACTGGTCTGGTTTGTGTGTACAATGAACCAGTTTCTCTTTCTTTTCTCATCTTGACCATTTTTTCAGGTTCTATAACCTGGGATAGAGGAGAAATATTGACAATTGTCAGCAGAGAAAAAGATGATAAGTTTCTTCTTCGAGACAGCAAAGGAAATGAGCAACTAGTATCTTCCACATTCATCAGGGAGATGCCGTCTTCTGTAAGACGATTTCAAAATCTACTTGAGTTTCAAATCTTATGAGCCATAAAACCTCTTGAAATTGCATCTACTAGACAGTTTTTGCTTGTGTTTTTATGCAATTAAATGCAGAAAGCACCACCTGAACCTATGAATGGAGAACCTGAGAGTCCAAAAAAGAAAGTGAGCCGACCTCGCCGCACTCGTTCTATGCGGCGTGGCACAGCTGAAATATCTACCTCATCATTGCCTGACCCACACTTCCAAAAAGACACAATAGAGAGCACACAAAGCAGTCTGGAACAGGATTTCAACAGCCTTTATAATTTAGCACAGGTAAATATTCAAGCTTTACCTTTACTCTTTACCATTTTAGACAATTTTAAACATTTTCCAGGCATTTAAATAGCATTTTCTCCCACCAGTCAAAAAATAAGATACTGGATGACACCGCACGATTACATAGGTTCTATAATGCCTGTGAGGAGTTTGAGTCCTGGATGGGAGACAAGGAGAATGTCCTCAACACTTTTAACTCCAATTCCAATAACTTAGAGGTTGTACAAGCCAAATATGAGGTCAGTTCACCCTGAAAACACATGACGATCAGAATAACACAAGTCAACATGAATCCTTTACAACATTCAGAGCCTTAAAGCTGCTTGGAGAAGTAACTCAATTAGATATACTTGTGTTCTTTGGATAACATGGTGGTATTTTGATTTAAAAACATTCACTTCTTTCTCAATGTTATACACAGAACTTTCTCACTGAACTAGCCAGTGGTAGAAAGCAGCTTGATGACATTACCAAGCTTGGAGAGGAGCTTGTGAAAAAACAGCACAGTCAGAAAAAAGAGATTCAGCTGAGGCTTGGAATCATAACCCGCAGGTATGAAGGCTAAAATCAGCATTGTGCAGCCATCCCACCATGCTATTGTCTCCTTAAAGTGTTTCTTTGTATGACCAGATGGGAACACATTCAAAAACTAAAGGATGAGATGGCTCATGAGCTGCTTAGCTCTGCTGATGTGAAATCGTTCCTGCAGATCTGCCAAGACGTCCAGGCTCAGCTCCAGGATAGGCTAGTCCAGCTTGACACACCTGATGTGGGGAGCTCACCATCAGCCTTGCAGAATGAGGAACACAGACAAGCCCAAGCTGAGAGGGACATAGAAGCCCTGGAAAGGAAAATAGAATACCTTAAAAGTGTGGCCAAGATGTAGGTTTGCGACAAAATTATTGCAGTACCACTTGTGTTTTTTGGCACATCTTATTTCTAACCTTGTAACAGCTCATAACCATCATCAACAATAACTTACAGGAGAATGTCCAACATTATGTATTGAGTAGTGGAACTAAATCTATCCTTATTCATCTGTCTGTTAACTGTACGTTACATTGTTATGCTACAGGAAACAGGACTGTAGTCCTGCAGAGAGTGCCGCTATCATGGAAGAAGTACGTGCTCTGGAAGACCTGCTGCGGCAGTTGAAAGCCCAAGCCACTCAGAGACAACGGATGCTTGAGGAAGCCCAACGCTTGCAACTCTTTCAGAAAGAGACCAGAGACCTGTTGTTATGGGCCGAGGCAAAAAAGGAGCACCTTCTGGAAGAGGACACTGGATCTGATGTAGCATCTGCTCAAGCCCTGCTGAAGGAGCACCTTGATCTGAAGCAAGAGATTGAACTTCAGAGAGCAAAGTTAGTTGTGTTTGGTCTTATCTTGTAATTCGTATTTAGTGCCTATGATTGACGGTAACATTATTTCAGATTGAAAGATATGGAGAAGCTGGGTCAATCT
>JAFVLL020029642.1:0-18094 GCA_021397915.2 Tor tambroides | reverse complement strand
TAAAGGATCATTTTTAGTATATTAAGTACAAAATTAGTGCGCGAAAATATAGCACTTTAAGTACATTATGGAAGTCCACTTGTTTTTCACCTGGGGGTGTGTGTTAAAATGAGCCATTTAGGAGGGCGTGGCAGAGTCTTAACTTTTATAAAGAATATCTCTTTGGTTTTGAGACATTAGTCTTTGTGACTTCAAGGATCTTATCTATGCACAAACAGCTTGTAACACTCCAAAGAGAAAGGAAAACTTGAACTCGCATCATATGACCCCTTTAAGCAAATTTTTATTTTAGGGTGAACTATTCCTAAGAAAAACCCAAAACTTATAAATCAAATTATTACTAATGGTTTTCTTAACTTAACAGGTTTGCTGCAACCAGCTGCAGGGCTGTGAATATCTTAAGTCCTAAAGCACAGAATCCATATACTCTCATCTGGCAGGAAGAATATCTCAAATAGCCTGTTTTGCAAAGAGTTATTCATTTGCATGCATTTTGAAAGTATATGTTAATTTTAATAAATAATACTTGCGTTAATATTATTAAGCGCATGCATAATGCTTCTTTGTACCTGAATCTCAGTCACTGCAAATTCAACCTGGAACAAAAGTACACTGCAGTGACCTGCAAGTCTGAGCTGCTGTACAAGTTTTCTTTCACCTGAAAAAAAAAAACAGAAGTTAATAACCCTAATATACAACCTAAATTATTTTACATCTAAATATTTCATATATGTTTTTAATATAAATTATTTCATATTTAAAAGCAAATTTCAAAAGACTCACTTTTGTGCAATGTCTTCACAAAACACTCATTTAGAGCGATCCCGTTGATTTCTGTCTGTCGTCTGAGGTTTTTTTCCAGCTCTCTGACGTCTGTGATCAGCTTTGAAAGAGTGTGTTTTTGTGCTCCTCCTCTTTCCTCATAGACTGGCTTTCTGAAAGAAAAATGTAATTCATTTTATCCAGTCTTCAAGTAAAACGTTTTCATTGCAAATATGCTTTTTTAAATCACAGAAAGACAGTACAGGGTTTTTTTTTTTTTTAATTTTTGGCCAGTTTACGCTGCTATAGACACTAGAACAAAATCCATTGAAAGGTAGTCCATACTAACAGTTCCCGCTGTAGTCGATCTCCATGCTCTATGAAAATGGACCGTAAAGTCTCTTCCTGTTCAGCCTCCAGCATTTCAATTTCCTGCTGGAGCATCTGGATCTCTTCCTCATATTTCTGCTCCATTATCTCACTCAATCTACTAAAATACATATATAGATAGAGAGATAAAATAAAGAGATACATATATAAGAAAAAACTTCATATTCTACATGATATGTACACAAACTTAGCCTAAATAATAACATTTTCATACTAGTATTGTTTTAATATGATGCAAAGGTTCTTTTTAATCAGCTCAAAGTCAAAAACCTTAACTTTTTAACTTATCTAACCAATATATAACATTTCAACAAAATATACAACAAACTAATTTCACTGCATACATGAAAAAATACTATAGTAATTTGTAGTAAATACTATAGTGTTTTTGAACCCTACTATAGTAAAGTACTTGAATTAATTTGTTGTAATAATTCTATAGTTGTTGTGATAATATAACAACTATAGTAATATACACAAACTACCCAATACTGTACTATGTTTTCTACAACTATAGGTTATGTTATGCCACAATACACTACAGTTTACTGTAGTAAAACTAAAGTATATTACAGTATTTACTACAGTTCATCAGTTCACTATAGTTAGTAGTACAGTATGCTGTAGCATTCATTAACAAATTATTGTAAATACTATAATATATACAGTATAATACACTTTACTATAGTATGGTTCAAAAACACTATAGTATTTTTTCATGTGGTCTGTCATTATATCATAAACGCCTTTATAAATTATCACAAACCTACAGATTATCCTAACAGCTGTCCATATGTTATTTGTAAACCTTTATATTACTTTATGTAGTTTCATAACGATATTTTGAGTGTAAATCAGATGAGCTCGATTTAACGAATCAAATCAAATCATCAAGAAGACAAGGTAAAAATAATCTAAAGTTGTAATATAAATATGTATTTTATTTCTTATATGGATTTAATCATTTGTGTAGAACTTATATCAAGCGTAAAATCCAATGTTTAAAGGAATAAACTTACTTTAATGTTCTCCTGAAGGTAAATACCGCGACTTTACGATTCTGACTGCTTCAACTGAATCCCGCTTCAACACGGAACATACCACATGAGACCTGCAGGGGTGAACCATACCCAAAAACACCCTAAAACATTTGAATGTTCATCTAAATAGCATTATTATGAAGTGACGTGTTTATAAACATATTAATCTCTGCGTATAATTATGAGAAATTGAAGAGCTGTCTAATATTGCGTTTCTTTATTCGGTGAATATGTTTTGTCGATGGAACTTTCCAAAGCGTTGCGTTACATTCGCAAGCGGAACCAAAAACACGTCCATGGTGTCACAGCGGAACAGTTACAGTGTAACATCAGCATGTCCATGTGAATCTTTGGCATGATCGTAAGTCTGTTTTGAGTTTATGATAATACCTTTATTCTGCCTTATGGAATATTTTTAGGATCTCTTTAGCGATGATATGTTAAAGTATGACTCAAAAGTATTGAGAAATTAGGATCATACAGTACGTACTTTTGTAATAATCACATGTTCAGGAATCTCATGTTTTTGAAAAAAATAATTTACATAATTTGATAATGATAGTTATACGTACAGTACTGCATAATCTTTAGGAATTTAGTATCTACAATTATGATGCTTTTTAAAAAAATTCATAATAGTTTAATAATTATAATTATTGTGCCCCCCTCGAGCAACAGTCATTGTTTGCACATTTGAATTTTCCGCAATACTATGATTGTATTTTTTGATGCCTGCCTATAAGGGGACTTCTGTGTGGTTCATTATGTGTGTTTAATGGTACACATAAGGGGTTGGTTGCATGAAATCTGGCCATGAAACGGTTGTACATCGGTGGTCTCGGCCACACAGTGTCTGAGAAGGACCTCAAAGACAGATTTGGAAAATTTGGGGATGTGTCAGATGTGGAAATCGTAACGAGGAAAGATGAGAATGGTAAGAATTCTATAAAAAACCAAAAAAATCTGACTATTAAACGCAACAGAATTTAATGTAATATTTCTATTGCTTTGACTGGGTATCTGTTCAATGTTATTTACATATGCATAATATCTTTGTGATCTATTTGCAGGAGCTCCTCTGAAAACATTTGGCTACATCAACATAAACATCACAGATGCTGAATACAAAAGATGTACGTATAGTTATTTAATCAGTTCTTTCTTGCTTTCTTTGTTATGCAGTAAATCAATCTGTACATTTGCTTTTTTATACAGGTGTAGGCATCTTAAATAAATCCACATGGAAAGGTGGAACCTTGCTTATTCAGTTGGCAAAGGAAAGCTTTCTACATAGGTAAAAACTTTCTTCAACCAATAAATATTGGTAAACTGTTTGTTACTGTATATACTAATTCTGTATGGGTTTTTTTTCAGACTTGCTGAGGAACGACAGCAAATCGTTGAAAAGGCCAAGACACCAAAGATCATCCCTCAGGAGAAATTAGTGGATTCGTTTAAAGCGGCCGGCGTTGAGAATTTCCACATGAAAGCTGCTGTTCCAGGAACTGAAATTCCCGGCCATGAGGTCCGTGTGATTTTCTTTTGCTAAAAACTTTTGTCCAGATGTAAAAATGAACAGATGCTGATTTAACATTGGGTTTATGTGTATCCACTCTTCCAGAATTGGGTCGTGAGTAAATTTGGGAGGGTGCTTCCTGTCGTGAATCTGAAGTGTAAAGGAAAGAACAAGATATCCTTTTCCATGTTACAATTCTAGGAAGATTTAGCTACTTAAAAGCATTGACACAGACATGCTTGCAAGTGCCATTTTGCTTGGAGGAACAAGCCATTGAGATGTTTATAATCTAAAACTAGCAGATGCATTTTTCAAACTACATTTTTATGTTAAAACATGCACACTTCAGTGTATTTTATCTGTCATCTTCACCCTTTCTTGTCTTCTGACATTGGCTTTTTGTAGTGAAGTGCCAAATTTAAAAAAAAAAAAATTATATTCTGGGATCATTATGAAGAGCAGAATCATCATACTTTCAATGTAATTCACTATCTAACCTTAACTCTTGAATACGTCTTTAAGTATGATCCATCCAAACACTGCCACAACATCAAGAGACTGGATACTGCGGATGACGTAACATCAGTGTCCAAGCTGACGTGGGAGATTAAAGGTGGAGACGATGAAATCAGTAAGAAAAGGCGAGGAGAGTTTCCAAAGCAGAAACCGTGTCCCAAAAGATCCAAAATAGACTTGAGTTTGTATCTTAGTAATTTGGCTCAGAGAAATGGAATTAATGCGGCTGCCACTGGAAACAAAAACAAAGTGGCGATCCAACAAAATGGACTCTCCGCCCTAAAGACAGGGAAACAAAAATCTGTTCGTGTTTTTGACAACGACTCTGACTCTGAAGATGAAATCAGAATGTTGGTTGCTCAAGAACATTTGAGGAACCCTAAACAAACCTCGACAGAGGATGACGACGGCAACCTGGAGGTGGTGGGAGATGATTTTGTTGTCAAGTCTAATGTTTTCTGGGGTGGAGTGGAACAAGATGACGTGAAAACATCCCTACTAACTTCATCAAAAGACGATGAAGAATATGATTCTGCAGACACTGATGAAATACTCACTCGGAGAAAGACCCAAAAAACACAAGTTGAATCTGCACCAGTTACTCAAGATTCCCCAACAGAATCCAGTAAAAACAAGTCTTCATCTGAATCTGATGATGGTAGCGACGAGGCATCTGATGATGATGGTGTTAGTGTAGATTCTGATTATGAAGCCATGATGGGGAACTGCTACCGCTTAGATCTTTCCCTAGCAGACTTGGAGCAGCTAGCTAAAAAAGCGGAGGTGATTTCAGATGATGAAAGTGTAGAAGAACACAAAGACGAACCCAAGACCCCAAATGCACCACCCAAAAAAACAGGCAATAACCCAGAAGATATTCTCGCTTCTCTTCTTGGAGATGACACCACTGAGAAAGAAAGTAAGAAGAAGAAGAATCAGGTAAACACTGTATCTCTTCCTGCTTTCATTGGAACAAAGGATCTCTTTGGAGGTCCAGAGCCCAGCCTGAAAAGAGTCACCCAAAGTATAGACTGTGAATCTCCTAAAAGAATCAAACAAGACCTGAACTTGAAAGAACAAAGCATCTCAGAAGATACAAGTCAACCGCAGTCTTCAAACCATCTATCTCAACAGAAATTATCCACTTTAACTATACAAACAGCCTCAAAAAAACTTGAGAATAAAGTATCCACCTCAGAAGATGATTCTTCTAGTGAAGAATCAGAAAGCAGTGGTAATGAAGATGTCTTCACTTCTAAAACATCTTCAGTATCACAATCAGTAAGAACCATCCCTGAAACCGAACTAAAGTCTGTTAGCTCTAATAACTCAAACACCCCAAACAAACCCAAAGAAAGTAGCGAGGAAGATGATAATGAAGATAGTGCTGGAGTTCTGACTTCTAAAACACCTTCAGTTGCACAATCTGTAAAAACCATCTCTAAAACTGAAATGAAGACTGCGAGCTCTAACAATTCAAAGACCCCAGTCAAACCCAATCAGACGAAGACCTCCAGATCCTCCAGCAGTGACTCTTCTAGTGAAGAATCAGAAAGTAGTGAGGAAGATGATAATGAAGATAGTGCTGGAGTTCTGACTTCTAAAACACCTTCAGTTGCACAATCTGTAAAAACCATCTCTAAAACTGAAATGAAGACTGTGAGCTCTAACAATTCAAAGACCCCAGTCAAACCCAATCAGACGAAGACATCCAGATCCTCCAGCAGTGACTCTTCTAGTGAAGAATCAGAAAGCAGCGAGGAAGAAGATAATGCTAAAGTCTCCATTTCTAAAAGGTCTTCAGCATCACAATCAGCAAAAACCAGCCCTGAAACCAAACTAAAAACTAGTAGTTCTAGTAACTCAGTCAAACCCAAGCAGACAGAGACCTCCAGATCCTCCAGTAGTGACTCTTCTAGTGAGGAATCAGAAAGCAGTGAGGAAGAAGATAATGCTAAATCCCTCACTTCTAAAACATCTTTAGCAGCACAGTTGGCAAAAACCATCCCAGAAACTGAACTAAAAGCTGTAAGCTCAATCAAACCCAAGCAGATGAAGACCTCCAGATCCCCCAGTAGTGACTCTTCTAGTGAGGAATCGGAAACTAGTGATGATGAGAAGTCCAGAACTCAGACAAAAGATTCCAATTCGAAGAACGTTCAGGAGAATGTTGTTTCACATCAAACAGTTCATCACTCAACTGTGATAGATGCTAAGAAACAACAGCAGGACAACCAGAAACGTCTTGCGGCACTGGAGCAACGACAGAAAGAAACTGAGCAACAGAGGAAACTCATTCAAGGTGCTCTTTCTAACACGGTGAGTAGAGGTAGTCCATAATACTTTGAAGTATTTTAAGTGAGGATGCACAATGAATCGGTAAATTATTGGTTATTGGTCGTTTTTAGAGATTTCGTTTAATTTAATAGTATTAGTCGTATCTTATATTTTATTTTTCATGCTTGTTACCTCTGTCATCATCTAACTCTCAAAAAGTTAATCTATTGTAATGTACATTATAATGCTGTGATGCCTTAATTGATGTGTAGAATTTAAAATAAGTGATTTTTAAGTTTAAAGTGTTCTATTTTTAATTCATTCAGACAAAATAGTGTCAAATTTTAATATTGGTCATTTCTTATTTATTTATTCATAAATAAATTATAAAGAAAAAATGCTGCACAGTACTAAGGCTTGCAAAACTTGAAAAATAGAAAAGTTGAAGATTTTTCAGTCACATGACCTTCATCAGGTTTACAAACATTTCAAGTTATGTAACTAAAACTTTGCAAATAAATCAAAAATACATTTTAGTTTTGTAAACTTCATTATTTTACAGAATTTTTTTGTCCATTTTTGCCTTTGTATTTTTCATATGTTTTGATTATGTGAAGTTCATTGATTTATTGTACATAAATTAATTATACAGTGATTATTGGCTTATCTGTAGTGGCCTAAATTTGAATATCATTGTCACTAATTTAAAGTCATAATTCACTGAAAATTTAATTAGTCTTGTATTGTTTTGAATCTTTTAGTGTTACTTATGCTAACATGATGTTTTTCAGGACGCAGTGAAAGCGAACAAAAGCAAACACATTGTGTTTGATTCTGATGTTGAAGAAGAGGATGAAACCACAAGCAGATCAGAACAACCACCAACAAACTTGAAAAAAAGCCTCTTTGAGGACGATTCAGGATCTGATGAAGATCAACAAACGTCCATGTTGAAAGAAAAGGCAAATATGGACCAAGATTGGAATTGGAAGTTTATTTTCTTGAACTCTTTGATTTGTTCTTCATGTTCTTCATGTTTCCATCATAATTCCGCAGAAGAACAACAAGCCAGGTGGCAGCAAGCTGTTTGACAGTGAAGATGAGGACGATGGTTCTGAGGACGATCGTTTCCAGATCAAACCCCAGTTTGAGGGCAAAGCTGGACAGAAGGTTTGGATTGAGAGTCTTTATCAGGATGGAGAGATTCAGAGTTTGTTTGATTTCTCATTCATCTGTCTTCATCTTTATTTCAGCTCATGAAGCTTCAGGCCAAATTCGGAACCGATTCAAGATTCCAGGTCGATTCTAGATTTCTGGAAAGCGATGATGAGTCTGAAGATCAAGGTAATTTATTTAACTACGTTCTTGGGTTTGAATGTGTTTTGAATGAATTATTCACCTGTTTTTAATCTTTCAAATTTCAGATGAAGCGGCTCCAGAAAAAGATGCAGACAAACAACTTCTTGAGGAGAAAAAGAAAAGTCTAGACATCCTCCAGAGCATTTTAAACACCAACATACAACCACAAAACACCAGAAAGGGCAAGATGTTCAAGTATGACTTCTTCAGATGTTCTTTGAGCACGTTTTGTTCTTTTCACTTATTTTTTAAAGATTTATGTACCTTGTTTGGCTTTGCAGAGATGTTTCGAGTCTGCATTACGACCCGACACAAGAAGAACACACTGCTTTTGAGGCCAAGACAGAGGAACCGAAGAAAGAAAGGTATTACATGAACTCATTTTTGGATTTTAGACTCATCGTGACTTCATTAAACATTTGTGTTTTTGTTGTTGGACAGCAAAGCGGAGAGACGGAAGAAACGTATAGAGGCTGAAAAACTCCCTGAAGTATCTAAGGACATTTACTTTGACATCTCGGTGGATTTGAAGGAGGTCTTTGGGGTGCCTAAAGAAAACCAGGACGAGAAGGAAACGGTTTCATGGGATAAAGAGGAAGAAGATACTGAAGATATAATGAAACACATGGAGGTTTCCTTCACTTCTAACGTAGAAGCAAAAGAGGACACTTCAGGCGGATTCAAGTTCTCCTTCTTTGGTGAAGGCACAGCTGCGGAGACGACCACCAAAACAGGTCCACTGATCATTTATGTCATTTTTTTATTGTAGTTAAATTATTAGCTGTATCCTTGTACTTTAAAATTGGTTTTTCACCATTTTTTGTCAAACGTTTTCATTTAGGATTTTCATATGTTTATTTATGCCTTTTTTTATCTTGATGACTTCTGATATCACTTTTACATTATACTACATATAACATGTTGGAGAATAAAACTGTATTTTTTTTTTTTTTTTTTGCCAATCAGACGAGTACAAAATAGAGATATTAAAAGGCGCCAAGTTCTCTTGGCAAGTAGACCCTCGTTTCCAGGACAGCAGTTCAGACGAGGAAGGAGTGGACGAGGTTGAGGAGGACCAATCAGCTTCCAGCAAAATCACAGAGTAATTATATTATCATTTAAACTCTAATGTATTTATTAATCATTTACAGTTTGTGCTTAGTAGCACTATGAACATATCACTAGACCAGCTTAAATATATTGAGTTTCCTTAAAAGATGGATCACAAAATCCGCTGATTAGTCAATATCGGAAATATTGATGGAAATACAGAATTTAGGTTTAGGATTAATATGTTTAAAATACAGAAATATTAAAATGAAGTACACTGTGAAAAAATATCTAATTTGTAAAGATTATTGGAGTATGTTTTACAAGAACATATTTCAGTTTTTGTCCTTCAAAATTTCATGTTTAATTCAATGTGTTACTTGCTATTTCTTTGTCATTTTTTGTGAAATTTACTAGCAATTTCTGGTTTATATTGTTTCTACACTATATTGTTTCTACACCATTTTTTTCACTGTGCAAATATTCTCTTACTCTCTTTCTAAGTCACTAATCAAATAAGCAAACACATGTTTTGCATATATTTATAGGCCTATACCAAAAAAATGTTCTGGTTTGGATTACTTTTTGATTAAAGCTTCATTTTCTGCAGGGAACCAACAACATCAAAAAAGAGCTTTTTCTTTTTCTATCAAAATGACGAGCGGTTGAAAGGTGAGATTTAAACCATTCATCTTAACAAGTTAAAAAATTCATGATAATCACTAACAAACCATAACAGCATATTTAAATGATTACTCAAGCCTGTGAGTGTGTGAGGTTTTTAGGATTTTTTTTTCTATCATGTCCTGTTGTGCTTTCAAACACACTATGTACAAATCTCTTTTCTTCAGAGGGGCCAGGAATGTTTTGTAGAAGTGTAAAACTACAAGACCAGAGGGAAGCCTGGGAACAGAAGAGGACGTCGCTCAGAGAGGTACCACAGAATTCAAACTGATTCGTATGGAAATATTATTAATATAAATCATCATTTCACATTAAACTATATTAAGTAAACTGTAAATGCACATGACCTGTAAATGCACTAATAGTTTGTGCATATTATTAAAATACATTTTATGCTCCGTCCCATTGCTTGAAACATATTGTGGATTCCTAGTTTAACATATTTCAAAACGGTTATGTGACATTTAAAATTTGGTTTGCATTTTTTATGACATGAATTACAACTGTTTCCCCCCCCCCCAACAGGAGTGTCGCAAGAAACACAGAGATGCCAAAAGACGCCAGAGGCCTTCGCTGAAGACCTAAACAATTTCATGTATTCAAAGACATTTTTTACTCAGAAGATGACCAGTTTTCAGAGACGTTTCTTCCTATTCTGTTTAATAGATGTAATTTATTAATCAAAATAACAGTATCTAATGTATATTCTCTTTGTATGATTAAAAATTTGAGAGAATAAATGCTGGTTTGTACCACTAGAGGGTGGTGTGATAATACTTTCATGACTATTACAGCTGGCTTTAGCGTTTGTTTTCATTCCCCACTCACTTTCTCCAAACCACAGGTTCAGCCCACAAAGTTGTTTTCTAGAAAACCTACTCTGTGCTTTTTAAAGCCACATTAAGGATCGTTTAGTACATATGTTCTGCACAGCAGATCATGCAAATGGAAACGTTTTTTGTTATTTGTTGTGATTCTTGCATGTAGTCACTTAGAAAAGACTGCACAGTGTCGACAGCTACGAAGCCATCTTACGTTTGGGGAAAAAATGCATTTGTATGTGCAAAAGTGATTGTGAAAACTCTTCAACCTTGACCTAGATACCATTTTGGCTAATGATAGTGATATTTGACCCCTAGTGTTTATTCTTACCCTAATATGCAGACTCAAGCAGTTTCCACTAACTAGTGCAAAAGGGTAACTGAAGCCTTTACTATTACTTTACTCTTGTGCAAACTTCCAAAAATGCTTAAAGATTTCAGGTTATTCATTAAGGTTTTGATAACAGATATTTTTGTAATTTAGACTCATATTTTCACATGTCCAATATATGAAATACATTTCTTATAATGTAAGAATTTAAGTTAAAATTTGCATATGTGTACAAGTAAAAATGTGTGTGTGTATATATATATATATATATATATATATATATATATATATATATCTATGATACTGCTCACTTTTTAGCATTTGTAACTTTTTGGATTTATTGTAGTTCAACTTAATGTTTTGGAAAAATTGTAGCGTGTCTCACTTAAATCGCAGTTTTGATTAAACTGTGAAATTTTTAAAAAGTCACACAAGCTCCGGCAAGTTGGCACTGAACGTGTTTAATGTCAGCCAGTGCAAAGGCCAAGAATGAAACGTTCAATCACTCAAGGAGCAAAAAATCTCGCACTGTTATTTTCGTCTACTGATGAAACCCTTAATAAATCTACAGGAACCATTTGGCTCTGTCTAGCTATCTTATATTGTGTGTTTTCAAGAATATCATTGTACCATTGACTTTGTGTTTGATTGACGGTTTTGATCACTAGCACAACAGCACGTATGTGGTTCTGAACTATAGTCATGAGCACTGTGTTCTCGCACAAACAGGACGCTGTGGTTTCCGATTTCACTGTGACATCACAGCTGGTGTCTATAGCTCGTGAAGGAATGAAGCAGCTGTTCTGCAGTGACATAAGTCCCCCAAAACTGCCATTTTGTGTTACCAAGTCCTGTTTTTGGCCATCAACTTTGATCATTTTTATTGCTGGAACTTTCTAGATAAAATAGAAGGTGCCCTGTCATCATGTTAAGATGTTTTGAGTGATTTTTAGCATGTTGCTAAAGCTAGGATGTTAAATGTGGTAGTTAGCAGGTTGCTAATGGGCTTTAAAAGAGCCGTGTATTATTCTGGTTTCTAAATATTGCTCAAGTTCATCCCTCAATGTATGTCTGTGGGAGTTTTTACCTGCTTTGCTCAAAAGGCAAGTGTAATCACTAGGTAAATTAATAACTCACCTCTCCTCAACAAAACACATGATCTGAGGAGTAATGTTCCTAGCACAAATGTACAAGATTCTTGAGTTGCTATGTGATTCTGTGGAGATTAAGAAACTTTTATGTTGTTCCTCAGATTAGCATTTGGTGTCTTTATCTTGTATTAGATGTTTTTCTAAAGAGCTAGCAAATAGTCCTTTGTGTAGTTAAAAATGGCTATGTAAACCCCATTTTGGTTCTACTTACAGCATTTATTTTCCAAAGCTGATCTCACTTTGTGAGGCTAACTGTAATGCTAATGTGTGAATGGGGGATGGTAAGCCAAAAACAGTTTTTCATTCTCCATTTTAACATTAACTGAGCACAGTCTCTTTTAATTTTAAAGTCTCTTTCTTGTTTTTTTCACTAGTTAACTTATGTTAGAAAAGATTAGCAAGCTGTTTGACAGAATGTGTGCTGGTATGACATATTTACATTTTACATCGTAAATTCCTCTCATAGTGGGAATAGCTTCCACAGTTACCTGTTACTAATGCCTTAGCCAGCTCAAAAAGGCAGAGTCACGTGACTAGCCTGCGTCCGACTAGAATAACAGCCCTTCCCCCAAATGACACACAGACACACAGTGCCTGCAAGTGTAAACCGAGAGGTTTTACACACATATCGAGCTGCTTTGGACTGCGTATCTTATATAGATACACAAATTGTGAAAATTCTTTCACCAAAATATTAGCTTTAGCATTGCTGGAATGAACCGATTGATGTATAGCTGCAGTCTGTAGCAAGAGATGCTATTATGCAAGACTTTGCAATGATCTGTCATGTGTTTACTTATGAAAAAACTCTCAAAAGTCAGTACTTTTCCATACTTAAAGGTCTTGTGTGTTTTTCACCCCAAACGCTCCTCCCTCTGTTCCTCAAATCCCACCCCGTCCTGCCCCCCAATTTCTCAAAGACGACTTGTTTGGATCTATAACTATTACTGTTCACATCCAAGCGTAGGGCTCGAATAACAGCGGCGTCTTCCATGATAGGACGACGCTAATATGAGGGGCTGTCATCAACGGCCATTTTAAAGGCTTCCTGCTCTCTGATTGGCTGTTGCTTTGGTTAATCATGTTAGTGTGTGACAGCAGGAATGTCTGTTTTTGCACTGAGAGAAATCAAAATACCCCTCTTCCATCCCTCCTTAGTTTTACACAAACACAAAAATGAGCTATGGGGCAAAATATTAAAAAAAAAAGAAGGAAAGGGGATGTGTCGACTGGCACTAAAATTAGCAGTGTTTTAATATGCTTGTTGCAACAGGCTGAGTTTTATTTACTCAAAGGCATATAGTTAGTTAAGGGGTGTGTCACTGTGCGGGTGGATCTTGTTGCACAGTAACAGTTAGAAAAGCTGCAAATGTCTTCATTTCAAGCTTTAGTCTTTGGTTTCATGTGTGTTTGTAGCGTAGTTCTCAATGTAAAGCTTATACTTGAAAGACAAGGATGATTTTGTAAAATTTGTACTGAATTTTGCGTTAAAGATGCAAACAGTGTGTTCCAGATGTTTTAGACTACTAGTAAAAATTCTTCTATTTTGCATTGTTTTCGTGATGAATCATATTTTAACCATAGAATTTTAGTAAAAAACTGAATTGAGTTGGAATTTAATTTAGTTTCTTTGTATTTTTTCATATTTTACTTTACCTTATTTCCAAATAATTACTTTTTTTTATTTAATAGCTATTCATTAGTGATGACAGTGAATCTAGTGAAGATACTAGTGCTGTCAAACGATTAATCGCGATTAATCGCATCCAAAATAAAAGTTTTTGTTTACATGATATATGTGTGTGTACTGTGTATATTTATTATGTATAAATAAATACACACACATACAGCATATATTTTGAAAATATGTACATGTATTTACATGTATATATTTATATTCATATAATTTATATTATATTATAAATATATTTAATATATAAACAACATATTTTTCTTAAATATATACATGCATGTGCATGTATTTATATATACATAATAAATAGACATAGTACACACACATATATCATGTAAACAAAACTTTTATTATGGATGCGATTAATCGCAATTAATCATTTGACAGCAGTAAACTTTTTACAACAAAAGGCCAAAAACTGAGGGCTGTGAGTTGAAATGTTGCATTATATCTAATGGTATTATCGTATTTTACTTTTTTTTTAGAAATTAAATATCAAAATCTCTACATTTCAACACAAAAATTAAAAAGAAAAAAATGATGATCTGGCAAGATCCTCCATGTACATTTTTTGAGGCTTTACTGTAAACGTTCATAAATGTGTTACTTTACAATTTTACTGTAAACTTTCCAACCCGTTTGTTTGTAAGCATTTAAAAGTGTTTAAATGCCTTTAAATTGATGCTGATTTCCTGTGAGGACATCGTAATTGTACTCCTTTGACTGACTTTAAATAATTGTGATGATCGTAATAAAGCATCTGTTTCCTGTGGAAGACATTAGATGAGTCATTTCGAAAATGCCTTAAATATCCAGGAACCACCTAAAATAATACAAACACTGGCCTGTTAGTGAAACCATTTACATTAAAACCAGTTAGCGAGCAGTAATGCACTATGTATGTCGATTTACTTTAATGTTCTCCAGCTGTGATTTAACTTTTGCCCATGTAAAAGTTGCTTTCTCAATGCTACACTGTGTTGTGGTTTGTTATCAGTATTGCTATATGCAGCTGCTAAGATGTTCTGAAGGTTTTTAGCATGTTGCTACATGAACCATGTGGTTTTTAGCTCGGTAGATATGGCTCAGGCCAAATTAAACTAAATATGAGAAACAGCAACAGTGATGCTTCCCTAAAACACTGTCTATAGGGAAACACCTAGAAATATTAAGGATTCACCTAACAATACTACTGATGCCATCAGATTGGACTTCTTGGAATCAAAGTGGTTCATTTATAGAAGTGAGAATCACATCAATAAAATAACGTCAACCATAACTGCAGCTGGGTACAAAGTCACAGAGGGAGAATCCAAAATGGCAGCGTTGACACGACAGTGGTATTGTTACACAACAGTGTTATTGTTAGTGAAACTATTTAAAAATCGGTTTGTTTTTTTGATATGAAAACCTTAAACCTAAAACATAAAAACTAGATACGTTGCACTAAAATTACTAAAACTAAAACTGAAATAAACATTTATTAAACTATATGAATATTTTAAAAAAATATATACTAATATATACAAACTTCACAAAATTATTACATTTAAAACTAAATCTGAAAATCAAAAAATAAAAGCTAATTCAAAATATTAATAAATACTATAAAATTATGGCCCAATGCCAGGACACATTTTTTTTTCTGTGGATTTTTTTCTGTGTATAAATAATTGTAAAACAACACAGCTTCGGGAAAACAGTCCTGATGTAATGCATAAAGGCTACATTCTTGGATATCTATGTTTTATTTAAAGTCACATAAAAGTTTTTTTTTAATCAGTGTTCATCATTACTAATAAGAAGATATTTAAGAGGGGATGCCCAAAGGTCAACAATTTCTTCCTCTCTGACAATGAAAAACCCCATTTTACTTTCAAAAGCTGATGCATTTCTGACTAAAACAGTCCCGTTGATCAAACACCAGCACTTCAGGCTGACAGAGACAGATCATCGGCACGAAACGGGGCCGTTTCTGTCGCATGATTTTCTCAATATTGGGTGTAGGAGGCACTTTATTGTTAGAAACGTCTGTGAAGGAGAGGAGAGGATATAGAGGGAAAAGGAGGGGGCGTAAAACATGAAGCGCAGCCTTTGGGCCTGTTAGGAGATTAAGCTACGTGCGAGAGGAAGAGAGCGAGCCAGCAGGAGGGAGAGAGTCGATTGAGATTGAGTGTTCTCTTATATCATTATCTCGCTGAATAATCCTGCTCGCAGCATCTTTGGCAGCGGGGGAAGGGAACGGACCCACACATTCACAGCCTATGGGTCGTGCCTTCACCTTATCTGCTGCATTTGCTCTATGCTGCTTTTGTAGCTATTTTAGAAAAACAGATCTTGTTTGCGCTGCGTGAATGTTATTCAGCTAAAGTCATTCACATTTATGTATTTGACAGACACTTTTATCCTAAGTCATTGGGTTGAGTCATTCACGGTGCATTCAAGCTACGTTTTTAGCAGTTAGCTTTAACCGTTCACAGGAAAATATTCTTGAAATGCAAAAGTCATTGATTTAAACAATAAGGTACATTTTTCCATGCTGAAAAAAATAAAAACAGCTAAAACTAGTCATGGTGGTTGCTATTTCTGGTTGGCTGGCTGGTTTGAGCTGGTCAGGTCAGTGTTCTGCTGGTTGGTCAGCTGGTCTTCCGCTCTGACCAGCTAAGGCCAGCAAGTGGTCAAAAGCTTTCTAAAACCAGCCTGCAATCCAGCTATGACCAGGCTGGAAGACCAGCTGGTATTTTTTCCAGCAAGTTAAGAATGTAGTTAAAGGGATAGTTCACCCAAACTCACCCTCATGTCGTTCCAAACCTGTAAGACCTTCGTTCATCTTCGGAACACAAATTAAGATATTTTTGATGAAATCTGACTGCTTTTTGAACCTCCATAGACAACAAAGGAACTACCATGTTCAAGACCCAGAAAGGTAGTAAGGACATTGTTAAAATAGCCCATGTGACTTCAGTGGTTCAACCATAATGTTATGAAGCTACAAGAATACTTTTTGTGTGCAAAGAATATAAAAATAGTGACTTTATTCAACAATTTCTTCTCTTCCGTGAGTAATGTGAGTAAATATTCTCAATTATAAACAATAACTCTTACAATGGTATAGCGCTAACTTCTAATGAACTGCTAAAAATGTATCTTGAACGGCTTTTGAGTTTTGTTTTGTTTCTGTTTTTTGTAAAAGCGTCTGTCAAATACATAATTGTAAATGTCCATGACTTTAGCACAGCAACTTCTATGCAGGGTAAAAACAACCAAACAAAAAGTTACTGATTTAAGCAACAAGGTACATGTTTATGGCTAAAGAATGTAGTTAACTACTCCTTTAGCTGTGATTATACTCACAATGGATGTAGCATCAAATGCTATAGTGATAACTGCTAACAAACTGCTACAAGCATAGCTTGAACACACTGCAGGTGCATCCCAAATTGCGTACTTATGTACTGTTTTATGGCGTTTTGTAGTATAAATAGTGCAAATAGTGCATTCACACTGAAAATTCCAAAAAGAAAAACTGCACTTAGAAATGCCCGGATGATGCACTTAAACAACCAAAAAAACCAAGCGTGGAAGGAGAGGGGAAGAGCTATCAGACTCTGATGATGAATGACAAAATAACCTTATAAAATTCATACACTACACAGTTGAGTAGTACATAGTGTAAGTGTATAGTGTGTCATTTTAGACGCACCTTGTGAGTCAATTTGGATAAAAGTTGTCATATAATGTAAACGTAAATGACTTTAGTGCAACAACATCTACACAGCGCAAACAAGAAAAGATTACCGATTTCAGCAATAAGGTACATATTTATGGCTAAAGAATGTAGTTAGCAACTCTTTTAGCTGTGATTATACTCACAACATAGCATAGCCTCAGATGGCACCAACTGCTAAAAATGAATTGAACGGTCTGAGAGTCACTTTTCATAAAAGTGTCTGTCAAATACAGGTGCATCTCAATAAATTAGAATGTCGTGGAAAAGTTCATCTATTTCAGTAATTCAACTCAAATTTATTGTATTAAATTCAATGCACAGACTGAAGTAGTTTAAGTCTTTGGTTCTTTTAATTGTGATGATTTAGGCTCACATTTAACAAAAACCCAACAATTCACAATTCAATCTCAACAAATTAGAATACTTCATAAGACTAATAAAAAAAAAACAAAAAAAAAACAACATTTTTACTGAGTTGTTGGCTTTCTGGAAAGTATGTTCATTTACTGTATATGTACTCAATACTTGGTAGGGGCTCCTTTTGCTTTAAT
Organism: Tor tambroides; assembly: GCA_021397915.2. Classification (NCBI taxonomy): domain Eukaryota; kingdom Metazoa; phylum Chordata; class Actinopteri; order Cypriniformes; family Cyprinidae; genus Tor; species Tor tambroides. The sequence goes on along the minus strand of JAFVLL020029642.1, from coordinate 223 downwards.
TACTGCCTCAATTCGGCGTGGCATGGAGGTGATCAGTTTGTGGCACTGCGGAGGTGGTATGGAAGCCCAGGTTTCTTTGACAGTGGCCTTCAGCTCATCTGCATTTTTTTGGTCTCTGGTGAGTTTGCAGGCCAGTCAAGCACACCAACACCATGGTCATTTAACCAACTTTTGGTGCTTTTGGCAGTGTGGGCAGGTGCCAAATCCTGCTGGAAAATGAAAT
>JAFVLL020029641.1:0-23410 GCA_021397915.2 Tor tambroides | reverse complement strand
TCTCTCTCTCTCTCTAATCACGCTCTGCGTCTCTCCCCCTCTCTTTATCATTCTGAGCCACCCCTCCTCCCCCCGTCACTTACCCTGCCCTTCTGAGAGAAGAATCCACGGCGTGTGCGATTTAGAGGCTGTGCGTGTATGTGTGTGCGTGTTAGTTTATGAGCCCGGGCTTCTGTTTGTGTGTGCGTAGAGGTGCTATGAAGGCCGGCTCTATTGTGTGCAGCGCAGTGTTCTGTTACCTGCGCGCGAGTGATTAGAGCGCCGTAATAAACGGAGGGAGAGACAGAGAAGAGGAGGAAGAGGAGGAGGGGGGTGAACGAGGGATAGGTTGAGTGGAAGAGTAATAAAGACCGAGGGAGGAGATGAAATTCCAGCTGCCTGTGAAAGGCTGTTTCCTGCGGCGCTGCCACGAGATTAATGACGAGAGAGAGAGAGAGAGAGAGAGAGAGACGGAGGAAGGAAGACTGTCGCGCAAACGACTCCGTGAAAGTATCCGGTCCGTGGCGACGGCGTCCCGTTTAGCGGCGCGCAGCTCGGTTTAATCTGGTTAAAGTTCTCTCTTATCATTTTAATAGCGTTCTTTCAGACGCGTACGGATCACTGCAGAGGCAGATCGGCAGATATTGCGCGCGCAGAGGGCATGCAGAGACATTCGCAGTGCCAGTGCGCCGCGCGCCTGCCAGGCGTCGTTTCGCTCCGCTGCCAGGCCTCGTGCTCTGCTTTCCTTGTGCTTGGGATAAAAGCATTTCATTTTACGTCACGGCTGGACGTAAAAGTGAGAAGAAAAGAGAGTTTGCTTGATTGTCCTCATTGCACTGCTTTCCAGATCGATATACCATTAGCACAGTTAGCTGCATTTTTTATGTTTCGCGACTCAGGGCCTCTCTCTTTAGTTAATTTCGTTGACCTATCACTTACAATTACTATTTCTTTTTATACCAGTAATGACGTTACTACTTGATGATACATTTAGAGTTAATCACCTCTTAGTTAAATTAATTCCAACTATGCTTACCATACGTTTTGAAGTCCTCCATGACTTGGGTAGCCTACATCCTGTGCTTGCTAAATTACCTATGCTAACTGGCTTAACTGTTAATTGTTTGAACTGGGTCATCTTTACCTACACTAGCTGGGTCAACTATGCCCTCAGAGTTACCTATGTGGTTCAGCAAATTTTCGCGAAAATCCAGTCATTTCAATAGAAATCCACGCAATTGGAAATTTCGCCCAAGAGCGAAAGATTTCCCCATGCAGATTTTGAATTGGATTGACAATAGACTTTGTGCCTGGGAAATTTCACAGTAAATTCGCAGTCACTGTAACCTTTAGCCATGTTGTGTGATATAGCTGGGATAACTTTGTCACATTCTGTGCTAATGTGCTAACTGTCATCTACGCTTTACCTTCGCCTTTCTTTGCTAACTTTAACTTGTGTGCTATTTTTGCTATTTCCGTGTTAACTTTGCTAACTGTGCTATTTGTTTACTTTTTCAGTTTTAACTTTTGCACTACGTTCTCTGAGGTACTTGTGTCAAAATTCGAATTACCCGTGCTAACTTTCTTAGCTTTATCAAGTTCCCTGAGATATCGGCGTTAACTATGAAAGAAGTATTGTTCTCAGAGTTTTGCCATCTAACATCTACTGTTTAGCCCACTACCAAACCAATTCCTTAACAATATATTGCCTTTAAGGTTTGTCCTTCTCAACTTTGTTGAGAGGACGTTTTTGAATCTTACGCGTCAGGCTTCACTCGTGCGCTACGTTCTGCTTTCTATATTTACCGAAACGATCGCAGGAACGAAGCGGTAGAGGTCTACGGCTGCGGGATTTCTCCGGGGAACATCTTGCCGTCACGCTTCACTGGCGTCTGAAGAGCGCCAGGGAAACCCTGACTGCAGAAGCGGGACGAGAGCTGAGACGAGAAAAGAGACAGAGCGTGAGGGAATGAACGCAACGGCGCGTGTGTGCGCGAGGCTCTGTGGGAGAGAAACAGGTGCTTCCTGTGCTTTTGAAATGCGAGTATGTGTGTGCGCACGTAGCGCTGCCTGAAAAGCGTGTGCTGTTTGCATGCGATTACTGGCCCCGCTCTGAGTGTGTGTGTGTGTGTGTGTGTGTGTGTGTACCTGGCTCACGCTGAGACAGGACCATTAATCCTGCTTACTGGCCGTTGAGCAGCGCAGAGCAGCGGATATATAAAGAGCCAAATCCCCCCCTCTCTCCCTCTCCCTCTCTCTCGCCCGTTCGCTCTTGGCTTGATGACTGACTCGGCCTGTCTGTCGTCACCTGTAACGAGCCGACGTGATTTAATTCAATTGCGTTCGATTCAGCGACTCAACTGTAATGTCATAAACTGCGATATGATAATTGTATTGATGATGCGCTTCCTGCGGGTTGAATAGCTCATCCAAGACCAGACGTGTTTCTGCGGTTGCGTGTGAAATCGCTACTAGTGAGGTCAGATCAACACTGACCTGGAGTCACGGGGAGAGAGAGAAAGGGCTGTGTGTCGGTCAGAGCGCTGGTCACACTTTCTGTAACACACGCGTTCGTCAATAACTGCCTGATCGATATTCTTTACTGTGCATTGATGACCGATACACAAGCCTGCCGGAAACACGCGCGCACACACACATAGACGCAGTGTTTCCCTGCACGTCCTCTCAGATGCTCACTAGTCTCTCTTTCAGCCTGTCTATCTATCTATCTATCTATCTATCTATCTATATATCTATCTATCCATCTATCCATCTATCTATCTATCTATCTATCTATCTATCTATCTGTCTGTCTGTCTGTGCCTCTACATACCTGGCTGTCTTTCTGTCTATATCATTATTTCACTCTATCTGATTATTCTTTGCCTGGCTCAATCAATCAGTCAGTCAATCTATCTATCTATCTATCTATCTATCTATCTGTATCTTTCTACAAGTCTTATTTTCTAATCTACCTGTCTGTCTCTCCATTTCTATCTGTCATTCTCTTCCTTGCTGTCTTTGTCCGTTTCTCTCTCTCTATCGCTGGCTCTATCTATATGTCTCTCTCTGCGCCTGCCTGCCTGTCTACCTCGCCGTCTCTCTCTCGGGGCCGCAGCGATATATTAATAGCTCCAGCCGCCGAGACCCAATTCCCAGAGCCGTGTAAGAATTCATTCTGTCTCTCTCGCTCTCTCTCCAGCGGGAGGGCTGACTCTTACGCATTTGGAAATTTGGCCTGTAAGTACCCTTCAGCTGGGGATCAAAGCTGTACGCTGCACACACACCGCCTGAGAACGGACATATAGGCCCATAGAGGGAGGAGTGTGTGTGTGTGAGAAGGTCAGCAAGAGGCGACTCGGTCTTGGACGCTGTACAATCTCCAGACGGCGATCCCCACTGCGCAGGATTAAACTGTGTGTGTGTGTGTGTGTGTGTATGTATCCATGCACTGAAAAACACAGCTTGACATGCAAATTTTCCACACTACGCTTAAGGGAATAAACTTACCCAGGACGACTGTGGGACTTGCAGTGGTTCAAGTTTATTCCCCCGAACCCTCATATATTTCCACACTGAACTGCAGTCAGTCCTTGCCACAGCCATTTGCATCTGATCTGGAATCAATTCATGACACCACTGTGCTGAACCGTAGGGGTCAGGGATTAACTGGTTAGCACAGCCCACTTAACTCCTCCTAGTAGAGGCCATATATACACCACTTTGCAGATAAAAAGCATGTTTTAGCATGACAAAAAGAAGCATTTTTAAAGTACATTTAAAAAATAAAGATGTTTCAAGTGGTTCTCACGAGTGTGAAATGGATCAGTGCTGTCATGACAATTTTCCTGTGGCTTGTTTTGCATCACAAGAAAACATCCCAGAAATGAAATTACATAATGAGGGTTTAATTTTTCTTTTATATAAATCAAAGATTTTACCTAAGAATCAACACTGCATTATATATTATTATTTTTTGTTTTCATATATATTGATATATTTTGAATATAAGCAGATTTTGTACCAAAGCACTAGAAGATTTTAAATACGTTTTTATACTAACTTTTCTACTATCTGCACCAACAATGTCTTTCTCAGCCGTCAGTCTCTCTCTGTTTGCATATATATCTATTTCTGTCTATCTACCTGTCTGTCTCTCCTTCTATATCTATATTTCCCTCGATCTGTCTCTCTCTCCGTCTGCTTCTATATCTTTCTCTCTGTCTCTATCTAACTGTCTGTCTCTCTGTCTATATCTATATATGTGACGCTGTCTGTCTCTCTCTCTGTCTGTCTATCTCTCTCTCTATCTGTCTCTCTGTCTATATCTATATATCCCTCTGTCTGTCTATCTCTCTGTTTCTATCTACCTGTCTTTCTTTCTATATCTATATATCCCTCTGTCTGTCTCTCTCTGTCTATCTCTCTCTTTCTTTCTATATCCGTATTTCCCTCTGTCTGTCTTTCTATCTCTCTGCATCTATTTCTATATTTCCCTCTGTCTCTCTCTGCCTATCTCTCTATCTCTCTGTCTACTTACATATCCATTTCTCTGTCTATATATGTTAGACAAAAAAACACTATTAAAAACAGGATTTTCTGTGCATAGTCATGAGGGGCCTCCCAAAGGAAGTGGGTTCCTCAAGTGCACAATGGGTCCCGTACACCGCTGACTTAATATTCTTGCGGAGAGAAAGCTGGTTTAGGATCATCAGTAGACAGACATTACGGTTTAATAAACGTGCCGTCTGAGGTAACTGACAGGTAAGAGCATGATGCTTTGGGAAACAGTCACGGAACGCTTGTGAGTCATGGCGCCCTTCCGCCGGCAAGACCCATTTGACTCTCTCTCTCTCTCTCTCTCTCTCTCTCTCTCTCTCTCTCTCTCTCTCTCTCTCTCCGTTCGCTCGCGCGTCTCTGCCAGATCTGACGCTTCCTTTAATTCTCTCTCACGCTCGCTTGCCTCTCTCTCTTTATCAGATTCCTTCCCGCGCCTGTGTCTGCCGTCGCACCTATTAAAGACGCTCGGCAAATGGAATTCCTCAATATCGCACTCGGCGCCGCTTTGATGTGAAAGAGAGAGACAGAGAGATGGGGGCCGGGGGGTGGGGGGCGCGGTGTGGTAGCATGAAAAAAAGCTGCCAAATTGCGTGCTCGTTTTATCAAATGCGGGCTGATATTTGTCACCGAACAGCTAGGACTCCGCAGAGTATTTCAATTAACGCGGGGATAACGCTGCTGCAGACTCGTTTGCGGTTTACCACGTGATTTCTTCCTATTTCTGCTCATGAAATATGTGTTCTCGAAAGTGAACTAATTTCCAAAAGATAAAGAACTACCTGTCGGAGCTGGTCGTTTAAATTCACTGGACCTGGAAACAAAACTTGTTACAATTTTTCCAAAACCAAGGTTTCTGTGGGTCTTAAAAGTCTTAATTTTCCCTTCCACAAATTAAGGCCTTAAAAGGTCTTAAATCAAAGCAGAAAGTCTTAAAATAATAAAGTAATGGCATTAAATGTTGCATGCACTGACAAAAATGAATGTCCTTGTTAGTTTTTACCTAATACCTAAACATCCTTAAGTCAAGATACATTTACTTGAGTTGGAAATTGAACATATAAAGTCTTGTTTTTTAAGAAATTGAACAAAATTAAGTGAATTTATGGATTAAACAAGAGCAAATATCTGGTGTATGAAAACTTGTTTTCACTTTAAATTGATTTTTCTGAGCCCACTGGCAGATATTTGTCCTGTTTTACACCATAAATTCCTTTCATTTTGATAAATTTCTCAGAGAATTATCTTGATTTAAGAATTTTTGCACTGGAAAACAAGACAAAAATACTAATGAAAAACATCGCTTTTGTGCAGTGTGATCAAAAGATACAGTAAAAGTTATTTCCATATTCTAGTTAAACAATTTTTTGTGTGTTAAATTAATTTGAAAAATAATGGAGATTGGTTGGAAGCTGCATTTTCATATGTTGCTAATAGAACTCATGTTCTCCTATACTCATTTATTTCTTACATTTTCTTTAATTGGTCTTAAAATGGTCTTTAAAATGTCTGCCTTCATAAAACTGGCAGAAACAGTGAAAAGTCACCCAAATAATAACTAACCATATAATCTTGTATAGTTAAAATAGCAAACTGAGGAAAAACACTTATATTGTTATATTATTATATACCTTATTGTTCAAAAGTCATGCACTGAATCAAACTCTGCTGTATTTTTGGCACAATTTCATCTGTGGCTTGACAGAAGCTAGACAAATTAACCACATGCCAACATTGGTAGGTTGCGTGACATGCCGTCATCCTTGAAAACCAACAATAAAACTTTGTAAGATAAAATATGACCCGAAGTAAATTCTCTCTCTGTCCTATACTAAAAACCCTGACATTTGCATTGGCCGGTCTGCAGGGCACTGATGGCTGATGTGGGCACTGTTGCATTGGCAGGCTGGCACTGATAAGCTGGCATTCACTCAAGCACACTGATCTAATGCAGTAGGAAATGCTTAGTTCATTACTGAGACAGTTTGTGGCGTATCAGAGTCCAAAAGCTTGTGTTTGTATGCGTCTTAATACTCTGGTTTCTTATCCTAAAACACTTAAGTGAAGTCATTTTCTCGTGCATGAAATCTGAGAAATAGAAAAGAGAAAGTGCAACAAACAACAAGACTTAGATTTTTAATCGCAGGAAATTACACATTTCTCAGCATTTCTGTGAGATGTGGCACTTTGCTGTCACCTGTGCATCATTTTCTGTAGTCATTTTCACTTTCTTCCAAGGCAGCATACTAACTGAAATGAAACCTCGCAAGTAAATGATTTGGAAGACTCTACATAAGTTACAATTCTGTGGATTACGCAAATAAAATTTTGCACAGGAATCACAACTCGTAGTCATGTGCCGCAATACTCTGTGAAAAATAAATGTCTAAATTTATGATGTTTTGAGTGTACATAAACAAAACCTAGCAGTGGCTTTTACAGTGTTTCTAAAACGTTTTATTTTGGCTACTTTTTTTGTTTACAAAATATGAATTGGAAAAACTGAGATGGTGAAAAACATTACATTATCAATCTTAGGAAATGTAAAAATAATTGGAAAAACTGAAACTACAACTATGACCCTAACACCATTAAAAGTAAAATAAAAAGGATACAAATTTAAGTAACTGAAATTACATTTACATTTAGTCATTTAGCAGACGCTTTTATTCAAAGTGACTTACAAATGAGGACAATGTAAGCAATCAAAATCAACAAAAAAAGCAATGATATGCAAGTGCTATAACAAGTCTCAGTTAGCTTAACGCTGTACACGTAGCAAGGTTTGTTTGTTTTTTTAAAATTATATAATAAATAAAAAGAAAACACATAGAATAGAAAAAGAATAGAGCACTTTATTGTTAGTTTTTTTAAAATTAAATATATTGTAAATCTTTTAAATGGTATAATTTGCCTTTATAAACATTAAAATGCCACTACATAACACTAGTTATAACACTAGATGAGATATTTAATGCTTGTATTTAAATAATATCTCATTAACTTTGGAAGAACAAAAATACTAAAACAACAACAAAAAAGACTAAAATAAAAAAAAAACTACAATATTAGCAAAAAGTAAACTTAATTAAAAATAAAAAAAAATAAAAAAAATAAAAAAAAAACTTATGAAAATTATTTTAGCTTTATTAAAGTAATTAATAATCATTTTAATAATACTTTGGGGGGGGGGGGGGGGTACACTGCTGTTTCAAGCATTCAGAGTTGTTTACACTGTTAAAGATTTGGATTCTCATGCTAAGGATGGACAATGTTTAAAAAAACAATTTGGACAGAGTATTTCTATGCTAAAAATCTTACTTCCGGGTTTGTACACGTTTCAGAGAGTTTTTTTTCGATCGTGGCTCTTCATGACATAAACGAGGGAGGAACTCCTTATATGGGCATTTCTTACGGAAGAACGCGCCCGTGCACGCATCTACCAGAGGAGAGCAAGAGCGCACCAATCAACGCGCTTCATTCAGCTGCACTGCACGGGACTCGCTCGAGAAGAATGTCTCTAAAGAAGTGTGTTTTTGGTTGTGAGGAAAAGATAACTTTGTTCAGCTTCCCGACGAACCCAGCGTTACGTAAACAGTGGATGCAGTTTGTTTTTTCGGGGCAGCAAAGGAGTTTTGCAAGTGTGTTTGTTGACGAACGTTTTATAAACAAGGCCCAGTTCAACGCTGGATTTGCACATCGTTTGATACTGAAAGATGGAGCAGTCTCAGCTATAAAAGATCCCGGTCATGATTCAGAACTGCAGATGGTAAACGGCATCAGATGTCTCCATTGTGCTCAAGTGCTTGTCACTCTTTAACTCCGCCCACGGCGCGCCTCCAGGAGCTCGGCTTTCGAATGGTAAAGCTGTATCTTTCTTTTATAAATATGATAAAACTAAAGACTTTTTGGAGATATGAAGGATGCAATATTACTCTATACATACTCAAGCTTAACATGAGATTGAGTGAAACTCTGTGTTATGTCCCCTTTAAGAAAACTAAATTAATTTTTAAACAAAAACGAAAATTAAGTTAAATTTTAAGGATAAATAAATACAGACATACAAAATTTATCCACCTGATCTCATGAGAAAAACGTACCTGTAGGAACTTTTTCACAAGACGCAAAATACATAGCGCCATGTACGTTTTGTGACATATTCGATGTAAAATGTCCACTTAGTGGCGCTAAAAGAGTGTTTGGTTTTCTTCCCTGGAAGAGAGGAACGTACATATGGTACGTTGGTTTTGTACGTGTCACCGCAGTTCTGACTAGAAATGTGCGTTGAGCGGCGCTATAACTCTAATGCTCCGTGACGTTATAAAATAATGTACCATCTGCAATACACCTAAACCTACCCTATTGTATGAACCAGAGGTTGCATTACACTTTAACATTGTCCGTCAGACAGGGTTGTAAAAATTCTGTCATAATCTATTCTTACCTGTCAGGCTTATGCATTTATTTAATTATGATGAGAACAGATGAACCCCTTAGTGAGAGTGGAGACAACTAAAAACAACAAAATATGCTAGGGCTGGGTTTAAAAAAATAGATTCCTTGATTTTAATAGATTCTCATTTTTATGAACCAATATCAATTCTTAAATCCCAATAGATGCTGTTTTCAGTTGATGAATGAACTGTACATATAGTGTGCCTCCCATCCAATAAATCGCACTAGGCTAAGCTTTGTGCGTTGTTTTTAATATGAAACAGTCTCAGATTTCAAATTCTGTCCATTTTCTTAGGAAATTCAAGCAATAAATACCATTTTAAATACCATCTCTTTAATGTGGCGTGATAGATCGCTGTAGACACCTCAGATCAAGCGAAGTGGCAGCGCACATGAACTGATCATCTCTTTCGCTTTACTAATGGGTACTTGCCACCTGTGCGTAATCAAATGCATAGCAAAAAACTCGTGACAGTTTTATTTTTGTTCTGAAGCTGATGATCCCTCGCTCTGCTGCCACACTGGAGCGCACTCGCCATCAACTGGTGGGAATGACAAATTATTACAATTTATAAATTTGTAATTATAATATTTAATTATAAATTACAATAGATCTTCTGAAATTTAATCTGTCAAGGTGACGGATGACCTTCAGATTTTTCCGTCACTGCTAAAAAAATACGTCAATGATGAAAAATGTTCGATTAACGCGACCTCTGGTATGAACAAAAGCGAATGTGACATAAAAACGCAATCACAAGCATGCCTTTTTAGCTTGTTTTTCAGTCACTCATCTTTCAGCTCTTTCATCGTAAGTCACCTTTTTCATGAGATTCGTACCCAAGGATTCCGCATCCTAAGTCCAATTTCGTGCCGGCTGAGCTACTGAGCAAGCTTGTTATATCCAGAAAGCGAAACATATGGAGCTGTTATCATAACTGTGTACGAAAACGATTACAAGTGCTCGCTGTTTTACCGCTTCTAGTGTTAATTTTCTGTTAGAAACTACAGTGATATGTACTTATTGGTATGTATTTCGAGTCTTGCGAAAAAGTAAATTTTTATGTAGTCTGGGTAATAATAATTGTTTGGGCGGCTCACCACTGTATTACATTTCATAGTCAACCAAAACTTAATCAACCATTAGTTGATAATGAAATCTAATACACTGATGAGCCACCCAAACAACCACTCAGCGAAATACTGGAAATCTAACATTATATATGAAAAGTTATCAAATAAAACTATAAAATTCTGCATGTGATGGCCATCACAAGCCTGTAAGTCTTGTACGCATCAAGCACGCCATTTGGGACCGAGCCATTGAGTCTTTTCTGTGTGCGTAGTTTCTCAGCGAATCTTGAAGCGTTTAATTACGGCCAAGGAGAAGAAGGATTAACAGATAACTAGGGGAAAAACAACGGAACGAAAACGAGATTGATAGAGATTGAAAGGGCGGCCCATGCAGCGGGGACATCTGCCAGCCGAGTGACCTCTGCCATTTGTAATGATCAACCGTGGAAAACACACACACGGACACAAACGAGAGGATGGATGTGGCCAAAATTCGGGCTAAAAAAGACTTGGCAGAAAGTGAAAGAGAATGTGTGTGTGTGCGTGTGCCCGGCTTGCCAAGGTTGGCAGGGTCTTTGATTCGCTCTGACAGTCTTTGATGCCCTCCCAGTGCCCGCTGCACCTCTCTCTACACACGCACACACTCACAAACCCTATGTGCCAGGATCAGACATAGCAGAACAAGGCTGACGTAACGCAGAGGAAAAGATGAGAGCGGGCCGCGAATGAGGCATGAAATGCAGAGAGGAAAAAAAGAGGAACGTTGTTGTCATCCTCCGTTAGCGGCCGTACTGAGATTTTTCCCTGGCACGCTTCCCACTGCGAGCCGCAGAACACGAGTCTGCTGAATGCGAAAACAGGAGCAGATAGTGGAGAACACCAGCAGAGACGGAGCAGCCTGTTAACGGTAGACAGGTACAGACGTGTCCTGCCTCTCGCCGTGTCTTTCTCTCGCTCATTTCACCCAGCAGAGCTCCTGTTTTGAAGGTAATCCTAACCTGAACCTTCATACAAACGCTAACCCCCAATATGTGTGAATATTTAGATTCAAAACCAAAATAGTCCTTTTCAAGTTTTGAAAATCTCCGGAGAACAACTCGCAGGCCCCTGCGGGAATATCTACTCGCACATACACCTGAGCTCTTGCAAGCATTGAGCACTTTAACAAACAACACATCAATGTCTTCTCTGCACATGGGAATAACAACTCGAAGAAAATATGCGCAGGACATATAACAAGGTCATCCATGACGTCGACGTGCTTCAAGACACTGCTTTAAAAAACTTTTTTTCTGACAATCTTGATGGGAATTATTTAGAGGAATTCTATGTTGTCTAGAAATGCTGTTTTTATTTCAATCAATTATTAATGGTTAGTCATATCTTCTTGAAATCACGGTTTTTGGGGCCACTGCATCTTAGTAAAATGTAAGCAGATCCATACATTCATAGGCTCTGAATCAACACAAGTTAAGAAATATATATAAATAATAATGAGGCATTTTTCAAAATCAATTTTACATAAACTGAAAGTTATAAATGGAAAAACTCCTGAAAAAAATCTTGGTTTGGACAATAATTCAGTGACTCTTTTATAAAGACAGTTCATAAATTAATCTGTATTAAATGAATCCGTTGAGTGAATAAATCACTTATAAAGACTCTAGAACAGTTTTATAAATAGTCACTAGAACAAATCAGTGGTTTTTGAACAAATCCATTTAGTGAATCATCAGTGACTCACTCATGAAGATGGTTGCTTGTTCAGTTCCTGAATTAATCAGCGCAATTGAACAAATTGTTTGATAGAATGAATCAATGACTCACTCATTAAGACGGTCACTTGTACCTTTCCTGAATCAATCAGTACGTTTGAACAAATTGGCTGAATGAATGATTCAATGACTCAAAGACTCATTTGCTTAATTTCTGAATGTATCAGTGTTTTGAATGAATAAGTTTAGTGAATGATTCAATAAGCCACTTATAAAGAAAGTTACTTCAACAAATCAGTGTTTTGAACATGTCCATTTGTGAAACATCAGTGAATCTGATGGTTACTTGAAGCGTTTAATTATTTTGGTTTAATTAATTATTATGGTTTGTTGAACGAATGATTCAGCGACTCACTCATAAAGACTCACTGTTCAATTTCTGAATTTATCAGTGTTTTGAACAAATCAGTTTAGTCATTTATTCATGACCTAACTCATACAAACAAGAACTTGATCATTTCCTAAACAAATCAGTACAAATTGATTAAATGAATGATTCAATGACTCACACATTAAAACTTCTTAATTCAGTGTATTTAAACAAATTGGTTAAATGAATGATTCAATCACTCAGTCATAAAGACTCACTTGTCACCTACTGGCATAACAATGTAACCTTGAGAAAGACTCAGACACAGACTTACCAATCAAACAATAAGAAGATGCATGTTTTATCTTGACCTCTTATAATTTTTGATCTGTCATCTATTCTTTTCTCTCATTCCTTCTCCTCTCATCTCTCTCTCTTCTGCAGACAGTGCTTTGGGGAGTAGCAAAGATGACAGAACGCTCAAGAATGACTCACAGATGGAGAACGCACATGAAGACGAGGGCTTGGAAAGGGAAAGCCAGCGAACAGCGTGAGCAGTGCAGCGCTGGAGCATGTGAGGGCAAGAAGGACTTCAACACACACACACACACACACACACACACACAAACACACACACGATAAGAGCATACCAGCGCTGTGTGTGCGTTAAGAGGGTTGGGTTTCTAAATGACAGATCATTATCATGCTAATTAAAGCATTTTGTAGCTGTGACTCGTGCAGTATTTGTGTGTGTGTGTGTGTCTAATTAAGGCCGGTTCATCAGCGCCTAGCTCATTTACACCGTGCTAGAGCGACACCCTGATTCAAGCACACGGACAGTAATGAAGCTACTAATTATTATAGCACTTTAACATATTTAGCCTTAACTGAGCCAACCCCGAACAGCTGAACCACCTCAACTGAACCACATGAACCTAACAAAGCTTCAGCAGTTCAACACAACCCAGCACAGCTGAGCCACTCAAACACAATCCAACACATGTAGGTAAACCCAGCAAAGCTAAACTACACATCTGAACTTCACCAAAACATCTTCTTTTTTTGGACTACAAAAAGGCTTTCGTGAACAAAATGCACCCAGCATGTCACGAAATTCAATTCATCCACAAAATGCATGCATTTTATGATATGCTGAATAATTCACAATGTTCTACATTTGAAGAAGATAAATCTAGCTTTCATGTTTTTTTTTTAATGTGTGATGTAATGATGTATCGTTCACCTATTAATATAAACAATTAAGATATAAATATAAATTAATATTTTGCATATTTTTCTTAATATAAAACAAATTAATATATTAATATCATTAATTACAACATTAATCTAAACAAATAAAGTTAACATAAACATGAATATAAATTATATACATTAATAATTAGTAGTAATTAGTAATAGTTTGTAAATTAATACAAACAAATGAATATATAAAATGATGGAATATTTAGTTACATTTTTGCACTCTTAATTGATGTAAAACAAATCAATAAATGTTAATTTCGTCATCTAAAATTATATATTATTTTAGTTAAAGTAAAATGGATTAAAACTATATTAAAGAATATATACAGACAGATAGATAGACAGACAGACAGACAGACAGACACAGCATATTAAGATCAGACCCAAAACCACCTGTTCCTCTGGTGATTGGATATAAACTGAACTCAGAACATCACCTTTACCTTAGAGGATTTATTCTAGTGACCCCCGTTGACTCAGTAATGTTGGAGACGGCACAGCCTTTGTTCGGTTCAATGAAGCACTTCCTCGTGCTAATGCTAGAGGCTGGAGAGAGAGAGAGGTTTAATTAGCGACTTAGTATTGATCAGCGCTGAGGTTACCTTTGCTGACAGAGCACAGTTTGAGGGGCCGCGTGAGTCAGCGCTTGCGTAAGCCAGTACCAAGAATGTAATTAAGAAATTCAGAAACCGCTGGGGTGCTGCTGGAAATTGGGATCCTTTGGTGCGCAGTGTGTGTGTGTGTGTGTGTGTGTCTCCTGAGCCATTATGACACTCATAATGATCTATTGTCCTTATCAACCAAGACAAACGTACTGAGAAAAAAAGAAAGAATAAAATAAGGTTAATGAGCATGAAGGGCCATTAAAAAAAACATATTGTATATTTACAGTGAAGGTACACCAATATCATGGTACTCTGATATATACCATGGTACTTTAAATTAAATAAAATACCATTGTGTTACCATGGCACCATGTCCAAAAACATTGTAAGAAAAACCATCGTAAATATCTGAAAAAACACAGCAACTCCATGGTAAATGTCAAAAAAACATGGTAATACAATGGAAAATGTTCAAACAAAATTGTATTACCATATTAAATATAGTAATACCATGTTAAAGCTGCAGTCCGTAAGTTTTGCCTCTTTGTCGCCATCTCTGTTTGAAAACCTGCAATTGCAGCTGTGTGCGGAATTATCTTCCTTGTGTGGGTTGTACTCTGGCACGGCTCAAAATCTAACATTTTGAGGAGTATGTGTGACAGTCAGTCACTGCACCGGTGTTGATATTACTGTACTTCGCAATCACAGATTCTAGCCTATGTCTTGAAATATATGACCCAAATAAGAATTTTCACAGGATATTGTCATCTGAACAAGTAAGTAACAAGTCTGCCACGTTTGTTCTGACCAACTGAGGAAAAAAAACATTACAATAAATCGCGCTACCAATGGTAATTTAATCTAAAGATTGATTAGCTCATATCACATCAAACCGTGCAAAATATTATTATTGTTATACTTTATTCTCAAATTATTAATGTTAACAACATCAGCATTGCGTGACTATGAGTATAGTGTGTATTAGCATGTAGATTTCAATTTTTGTAGTCTAATATCTAATTGTTATACCATTCGAATTTCATATTAAGACATTCTTTTAACCCAAAAAGCAAACTATGCTCCCTTCGAACTAGTTTTCTTTAAAATACAAATCTAAGCACATTTAAAACTGGAATATAATTTAATTTCATTCACATGTGTTTCATAAACACATAATCCTTTTTGGATCACAATCTGCCATCAAAATGATACATTTAATTATTCTAGCTGCTGTGAGAAAAGGCTTATTGATCCACCACCTGCAGGATCCTCACATGCGATAGCCTAGTAGCCGGGACAACTTCTTTACGTTTACAGACATGACGTAATGACGCAGTGCCATGCTCGAATTTCCTGCGAAAACCTACCCGTACCACTCAAATTAGAAAACATTATTATAAGCTAACCGTTGTGAATCGGGCTAAAGTAAGGTGATAGTTCTGAACACTGGCTGGTTATGTACTTGCTCAAATATTGATTTTGCATAATTTTTAACCAAAAAAAAAAAGTTACGGACTGTAGCTTTAAATGTCAAATAAATGTGATAATACCATGGTAAATGTTTAAAAATGTCTAAAACATGGTAACATAATGGCAAATATCTGAAAAACATGGTAACACTATTGTAAATGCCCACAAACAACAGAAATTGCATTGTAAATATCAAAAAATCGTGGTAATATCATGATCGATGTCTGAAAAAATTGTATAATACTATGATAAATGTCCAAAGAAAGGATAGCACCATGGTAATCTTTTTCAAAACAACAGAAACAGCATGTTAAATGTCTATGTTTTTTGCTCCAAAAAACAGTAATAGCATGGTAAATGTGTAAAAAAAAACATGATAATACCATTGTAAATTTCCCAAAAAGATTGTATAAATGTCGTGGTAAACATGCTAATACTATGGTAAATGTAAAAAAAAAAAAAAAAAACACATGGTAATATCATTATAAATGTCTGGAGAAAAAAGAAGAAATAAAAAAAACCGCTAATACCATGATAAATGTACAAAAATAGAGTAGCAACATGGTAAACGTCCAAATGTAATTTTGTATTAGTACAAAAAAACAGTAATATCATGGAAAATATTACCCCCAAACAGTAATACTACAGTAAATGTCTCAAAGTAAATAAATAAATAACCACAAAGGAAATGTTCCATGTTACATCTATGGAATATGTCCAAAAAACATGGTAAAATCATTATAAATGTCTGAAGATAACGTAGTAACACTGATAAATGTCCAAACAACAGCAATAGCATGTTTAATGTCCAAAAAACAAAGCAAAACAGTAATAGCATGGCAAATATCTGTAAAAACATGGTAATACCATTATAAATGTCAAACAACATGGTAACAGCATTGTAAATGGTCCAAAAAATGTAATAGCACAGTAAATGTCAAAAACCTATAGTAATACCATGTTCAAAATAGCATAGTTGAAGTGTGTTTGTAGGCATAAATTTATGCTCCAAAAAGTGAACTAAGAACATCTCTCTCTTTAAGAGCTTTGAATTCACTAGTGGAGGGGCAGAGACAGGAAACCATGGAAACCAGAGGTTTTTGATAAATAGCTGAAGTGGGTCCGTACGTGTGTTTGCGTCCTGCGCTCTGTCATGTCTGCTATCTGTAAGTCCTGACGGTGTGTCTGTGCATGTTTATTTGTGTATTCACCTCAACTAATCTCCAACTTACAACCTACAGTACAGGCAGATGAGCAATAAATGCACAACTGGTTTTTCATTAGACATAAGATGGTGACCCAATAAAAATACAGTAAGCTGTTTAACAAACATTGAAATGTTTTAATATTACAAGAAACTGCAACAATATGCAAAATTATTAAAATGATACAGGCTGAAGAAGAAATAAAAGTAATTGTGAGATCAAGTTAAAAAATTCATATTCTGAAATATGCAGCCATAATCGGCAGAAATAGTCACAATTACAAGAAAAAAGGTTGCAATTATGAGACAAAGTTGCAATTGCGAGATATAAAGTCACATTGTGAAATATAGTTGCAATCATAAGAAATAACATCACAATTGTGAGACAACTACGCAACTACAAGAAATAAGGTTGCAATTGTGAGACAGCTGAAATTGTAAGATATAAAGTCACATTGTAAAATAAAATCGCAGTTTTTATTGTGAGAGATTGAAGTCCCATTGTGAAATGTAACGTCACAGTTACGAGTAATAGTCGCAACTGAGACAGTCACAATTGCGAGACAAAGTCACATTGTGAAATATAAAGTTGCAATTACAAGAAATAAAGTTGCAATTGTGAGACAAAGTCAGAATTAGAAGACAAAGGTGCATTGTGAACTAAGTTGCAATCACGAGAAATAAAGTCGCAATAATAACACAAAGTTGCAATTATGAGAAATTATGTTGCAATTATGAGACAAAGTCAGAATTGCAAGACAAAGTCACATTGCGAAATATAAAACCGCAATTACGAGAAAGAGTCGAAATTAAGAAAAATAAAGTTGTAGTTGTGAGACAAAGGCACATTGTGAAATATAAAGTTGCAATTATGAAAAATAAAGTTGCAATTGTCAAATATTAAGTCATGTTGAGATATGCCAAAATTACAAGAAACAAGGTTTCAACTACAAAACAGCAAAAATTGCAATTATTTATTTCTTTTTTAACTCTGAGGCAGAAACTGGCTTCCATACATATCCTCATTTCAGGTGAACCCAAATATAATGTAGCCTGGGTCATATTTTCTTTAATCTTGCATAGTCTTGAGCAGTAAATGCTGTGGTACATTGTGATTCGCTGTGTGTTTGTGTATCTGTGCGTGATTGTTAGTACTGTTGCAGCGGCCACAGCAGGACGTCTGCCTCTCTGTCTGTCTGTCTCATATAATTGTTGTTCTTTAATTCGGTTAAACTCAGGACAAAGAAACCGCTGATCCATTCTGCTCTCTCGCTCCGTCATTATTCTCGTCCCTTTTTTTACGTTCTTTTTGCCATCTAATTGGTGGACGGCTTCGCAGCCTAATGGAGGCAGACTCTGCTGAAAGCTTTTCACCGCTCACCCAATTAATCTCCCTCTCTCTTTCCCTCAAACACACATTCAGAAGTTTTCTCTCTGTTCTTTGTAACACACAAAGTCAGCCTGGGTGAATCACACATGAATATCTCCGCAGAATATTTCCGGTTTATATGTGACCCCAAACTCAAAAGAAACAAGAAATTAAGCTTATTGTTTAGGAGCATTAGGCTTTTGCCATTATTTTCATGACATTTATAATTGGAGTTTTATG
Source organism: Tor tambroides (assembly GCA_021397915.2). Classification (NCBI taxonomy): domain Eukaryota; kingdom Metazoa; phylum Chordata; class Actinopteri; order Cypriniformes; family Cyprinidae; genus Tor; species Tor tambroides. The sequence continues at coordinate 5,106 of JAFVLL020029641.1, read as the reverse complement.
GCTTTTAGCCCATGTTTGTTAGTTTTGAGCTAATCAATATGCTAGCGTACTCCTAAATGCTAATAACAATCTTCATTACTGAAATGCAAAAATAGTCCTACATTATTTAAATTATAAAGTTTGTATACATAATGGTATTATTTTTGTACTTAATTTAATGTCAGTCAATTTTCCAGCTGAAATAAAATAAAAACAGACTAAGCTAGTTTCCTGGTCTTAGCTGGTTTAAACTGGTTTAGCTACTCTCTCAGCCAGGTTAAGCTTAACCATTAATAGGTCTCATACCCTGACCAGCCTAAAACCAGCAAACTATACCAGTCAAGGCCAGAAAACCAGCTTAGGCTGGTTTAAGCAAGAGCTATTTTACTGCAATACTGTACATATAAATTCAGATTGTAAAATAAAGTCGCAAGTTACAAGAAATAAAGTCACAACTGCGACATATAAAGTCACAATTATGAGAAATAAAGTTGCAGTTGCAAGATATAAAGTTCAAGTGCAGTCAAGGCCAGAAACCCAGCTTAGGCTGGTTTATGCAAGATGTTATCCTACAATAATGTGAATCATCATTGAAAATAAATTCAGATTAAACTCAAACACTCATTCAATGTAATGAAAACATTATTCATTTTTACACAGATAATGCGAATATCCCCAAAAAACAGTAATAGAATGCTAAATGTCATAGTAAATATGATAATACAATACGAAAGTAAATATGATAATACAATAAATAAGTGACGCTGTGAAATCTAAAGTTGCAATTATGCAAAATAAAGTCACAATTGCGAGAGTATGAAAAATATCAATAAAAATTTGGTAATATCTTGGTAAACATCTGAAAAAACATGGTAATACTATGATAAAACAATACTGTTGTTCCACAATAAATATGCAAAACAACAGCATGTTAATGTTAAAAAATGTAGTTTTTTGTCTAAAAACTGTATTAAAAAAACATGGTATTACCACGGTAAACGTCATAAAACATGGTAATACTATGATAAAAGTCCAAAAAACATTGTAGTACCATGGTAAATATTCAAAACAACAGCAATAATGTGGAGTCTTTTGTGTAAAAAAAACTGTTAAAAAAAACTGTAAAAAAAACTGTAAAAAAAAAAAAAAGGGTGTGAAATGTGAAACAATATGGTAATACCACTGGAAATGTCCCCCAAAATGGTAATAGATAGACATCAAAAATCAATCTTAATGGTCCTAAAACAGGCTTTGTTATCTTTCAACAAGTTTCTAATTTCTTTTTTTTTAATATAATTGTGGTGAGATGTGAGTCGGACCTGTTCTTGACAGGTTTGGTGATATTCACTCTCTCTGTGTTTCTCTGTTGTTTTTCTTCTCTGTGACACACACACATACGCCGTATAACAGATAGCTGTGCGTTTTATAAACGGAGGCCTCCTGCGGTCTCAGCTCCACACAGACGCTGACAAATAGATGCCTTTCTTGAAAAGCTGCACGGAAAATGTGTGTGTGTGTGTGTGTGTGTGTGTGTGTGTGTGTGTGTGCGCGCGTTTGCTGCAGTGAGGTGTGGAGAGGAAGGGAGAGAGGTGCTGGAGAGCTAGAGTGGGCCGTAATGGGTGTAATTTGAGTTAGAGAGAGAGAGTGAGAAAGAGAGCGAGAGAGAAAATAAAGAGCGTACCGATTAGGAGAGGAAGACGGGGTTCGCACGAGAATGAGAAATAGAAAAATGGCAGAACGCAAAAGCTTCTGAGAGCTTCGGTGAGAACGAAATGAGAGCAATGCAGAGGGGGAGAAATAAAGTGAAAATCTGTCATTTTCCATGCCACAAATAATAATGAGTTTTCAAAAAATAGAAACGGAGCACATTTCTTGATGACATCATCCTGCACTACTCAGATTTTTGTCCAATCAAATGCTCTCTATATGAGAATATCCCACCCTATAATAACACCTGCAACTGACTAGGTTGTAGTAAATCATGATTCGTGGCTGTGACACAATTAAAGAAGATGAATATTTAAGAAGAAAATACCACCCCTAACTTCGAAAAATTATTTTTATAGTGTACGAACAAGATAACATCAATACTGTATATAGGTCCATTTTTTTAGGAAAAGAAACGCTGTAAAATTTGTCAACATTTAGGAATACACTATATATATAGATTAGCCTCACATGCAGCACATGGGCATGAATGCAATCTTTCTGTTCTTATTTCATGGTGTATGTTCAAGAACTTCTTGTTTACTTGCCACCAAGTGTCTTAAACACAATCAAGAATTTTTCAAAGATTCAAAGCATGAAACTCACAAACTCTGACTAGTTCTTGCAAAGCAGACCTCATTATGTCAGCCTAGGAACATGGAAAAATGTTCAACTTCAGGCACCTAAAAAGAAATCAAATTTGAAATTTGTTAACTTTGTTTTTTGACGGTTATTTTAAAACCATCTTGGAAACTTTTTACAATGCATTTATCATTATATGCACTACTGTTAAAATGCCTGTTATGTATAGATCTTTATTATTTTATCCTTGCTGAGTAATTATGAAAATAAATAAAAATAATAATAATAATGAATGAATGAATGGAAAAACCAGAGATATATAAATAAATAGTTCATTTACCATACTCTCTTTTTCTATTTTGTTTTGTTACAATTTTTTGGCATTATTTCCAATCAAGCATGGATGGATGGATGGATGGATGGATAAACCTGGGATATATAAATAAATACTTCAATTACTTTTTTTGTAACTTTTTTTGGCATCATTTCCAAGCAAGCATAAATAACTAAATAAATAAACAAACAAACCTGACATACCGGTATATAAATAAATAGTTCAAATTTTTTTTTTCTTTCAGTTTTTCAGCATTATTTCCAATCAAGCTTGAAAAATTAAATGAATACTCATGATTGAAGTGCGTGTGATAAATAGTTGTGTTTTTACACAATTTTTCTGCATCATTTCCAATCAAGCTGTAATTTAACTGTAATATCGCATTACACAAAAATGTAAATATTATTTAATTATGTGTATTTAGGACACAAAATTCTACTGTAGATTTGAAATAAGCCTTAAGAAGACAATAGAATTAGACTTTTTTATTTCAAAAGCATTCAAAATATAATTTCTGTCACAAAATATTTCTAAAAACAAAATTCTCCTGTAATGCATGTATATTCTGTGATGGACGCTGTTAGTAGACAAATTAAAACAACTAGTGAAGCGTGTTTATTTTCTAGACGTCCACAGGGCCTAAAGTTCAAGATATGCCTCTAAGTGACCATGCATTCTAAAGCCTTGAACATTCACTGGTAAAAAGTCTGCAATTAAGTGTCTTAGAAACACACAAGGTTTTTAGAAAATTGGCACCATTGAAACTTCCTCAGACACTCTGCTTTATATTATCTATGTAATAGCACAAAGACAGACAATGAAAGAAGACATTCACAAGTCCAACCCATCCTTGAGGACGCAAGGCCTTGCTTGGCTTTTCTACAAGCGTGCGCGTATGTGTGTGTGTGATGCTGGCAAGGTTCACGCTTTCCAGTGTGTGGCATTAACCTGATAACGTGTCTGGTCCGTCCCCACGGCAACAGACGCTACTGTCCCTTTCCATCACCGGCACGCTGACCTTTACAGTGACCTGCCCCGGGACCGACAGAGAGAGAGACAGAGAGAGAGAGATGGGCTACACACCTGCCCTCCGTCAGAACTCCGCATCTGCTGCCTTCAAAGCCGCAGTGATGCACGAGTGTGTGCGCCAGCTGCATTTGTGTGTACATGAAAAGAAACCCGATCGGAGATTCACATCAAACAGGCTTGCCTGAGAGCTGACCAAACACACACACCGAGTAAATCTCCCAGACACTTATGATTTCTCTCTTCTCTGCTACACACTCCATTTCTCTTTGTCTGTTCGGGGTTAACGCTTTTATAGACCGTTGTGAGCCGTTTGTTCGGCTTTTGTGTGTGTGTCGGCGATGGAAGATCTCAGACGGCACACCCAAAATGGTAAAAGGGAAACTTTTAGTCATTTTTAACGAAAACACTGACGGTAGAGGTAGTCAGAAAATGAGGCTAATAGGGATTAGAGGTGAAGAAAAGTGGAGGAAATAAAGTTTTAAAAGAGACACGAGATGCGAGCAAGGATTTGGAGAGCAAGGCGGGAGATTCCAAGTGTAGTCCGGTGGAATAATTCATGAGATGTTTTTTGTTAAACCAGGTGGCCAGATTGCAAGACCGCAGAATAAAAAGAAAAAGAAAAAGAAAAAAAACCTAAACCAATGTTCAGTCATGACAACTCTCAGATGGATTGGCATGGTAATGTACATGACAGTGTTAATGTGTTTGGTCTTGGCGGAATAGATCTGCTACGCTGCTGTGGCAGAGCAAGTACCGAGACTTGCTACTGCCAATACATCCACAACATGCTGCTGTGAGCATGTAAGGAATACTGCTGCTGCTGCACATATAATATATGAAATAACCCCCCTATGTAGCATACACAAATCACTCAGTACAGATCTATACACGTTGAGCTGGGGATGGTGGAGGGTTTCTGTTACAGCAAGCACTGGGCCAGTATTTGAATGTTAAGCAGCAAGCTCATTGGCTGCTGATTTGAAAAGAACCAATCAGCTGTGCCATGTGATGATATCATTATGTCAGGTTGAGGTAGAACCTATCGGACTATGTCATCTAGAGTTTCATGCCAGAACTTTGAATTTATTATAGTTAAGAAAAACTAAAACCATAAAAAAATGGTACTTGAAATTAAAAAAAAAACATTAATTGAAATAAAATAAAATATATACAAAAATAAAATTATTTCAGCTAGTTCCCCAAGCCATTTCTCATTTTCAATTAGTCTAACTTGATGTACTAAAATAACTAAAACTAAAACTGAAATAAAAATAATTAAAAAATAATAGAAAATCACAAAATTACACAAGAAATGTAAAGTAACTAAAAATACTACAACCCGAATTCCGGAAATATTGCAACGTTTTTTAAATTTGAATAAAGTGAAAACTAAAAGACTTTCAAATCACATGAGCCAATATTTTATTCACAATGGAACATAGATAACATAACAAAAGTTTAAACTGAGAAATTTT